>VYZW01011274.1:43038-83055 GCA_013401315.1 Balaeniceps rex
CCCACTCTACTCAGCCCTTGTCAGGCCACACCTGGAACACTGTGTTCAATTTTGGTCCCCATATACAAAAAAAGATGTGGACAGGCTGGAGAGGGTCCAGAGAAGGGCGACAAAGATGATCAAAGGACTGGGAAGCCTTCCATATGAGGAGGGATTGAGAGAACTGGGTTTGTTCAGCCTTGAGGAAAGAAGGCTTAGGGGAGACCTTATCACAATGTTCCAGTATTTAAAGGGTGGCTACAGAGAAGATGGAGACTCCCTTTTTACAAGGAGTCACGTGGAAAAGACAAGGGGTAATGGATACAAGTTACTCCTGGGGAGATTCTGATTGGACACAAGAGGAAGATTTTTCGCAGTGAGAACAATCAGCCATTGGAATAATCTCCCCATGGAAGTGGTGGATTCCCCAACACTGGACACTCTTAAGATTCAGCTGGACAGGGTGCTGGGCTGTCTTGTCTAGACCATGCTTTTGCCAAGAAAGGTTGGACCAGATGATCCTTGAGGTCCCTTCCAACCTGGTATTCTATGATTCTATGATCATTGGAGAGAAATGGCAAGGCTGAGTAAGGAAGAAAAATGAGAAAACATAAGATTGTGTGAAGGGGTCCATGTGTGATAGGGGTTGAATGAAGCCTCTGAAGGGTAGCAACTGAACACTGATGAGAAGCAGGAAGGGTGGCAGGGTCTCAGGTGGTAGGTTATTAGAGTGCACACCTCCAGTTGTCACTGTGATTTCTGTATGCTGAGCTCTGAATATATAGCCCTTGGGGGGGGACTAAATACATTTTGAAGTGAGAAGGTGACAGAATGTCTTGATTTCTCTTTTTTTGCCTAGCCCAGCAATAGCCTCTCTGATCTTGCGTGCTAAGCAGCATTTGTCACAAAGAATAAACTTAAAGAGCATAAAGTGTGTTAAATTGTAGTGGATGCTTCTGACAAGACAGGAAACTGGCTTTTTCACTCCTTCCCTTGCGTCAGAAAGTGGTGTTCTGCACCAAGCGGAGAATGCTGTGTCCAGCTCTTAGTGCAGAAGCCTCCACTGTAATTAGCAGTGCCTTGTTTTAGAAGATGAAATAATGTTGTTCATTACAGCTACAGGCTTGTATCCTGTATTGACACTCCTAGATTTCTGTTGACTTTTAACTGTGTTTCAAAGTGCTAACCTCCCTAACTTATTTCTGGAGCAGGGCACCTTTCTGGTTGGCCAGCCTTCTCCTCAGAGTTCTGGGAAGCAACTGACTGCAGCTTCAGTTGTTCAGGGCAATGTAGGAGTCGGAGCATCTTCCACACAAGGACAAGCACTAAAAGTGATAACTGGACAGAAAACAGCTCTATTTACACAGGTAATGTGCAAATGATTTGTTTCTCTTACCAGTCAGCATTTTGTCAGATAAAGTATAGGAACCACAGCTGCACATTATGAAAGCTTTTCCTTTTGTACTTGTTTGGTTGTTTTGGTTTTTGTACAGTTATGATGCTGTCTGTACTATGATAAGGAAAGCACATGAAGGCCTACTTTCATATGCAAATATTGGACCACAGTTTTCCAGCTTTATTTCTGTTCTCAAAGTGGGTCATGTGTAAGCTTGGGTTGCTAGTTAGTAAACGTGCTCTGGGATTTCTTAGTGAAATGGAATTAGAGAAGTGAATACAGTCAGGTGCAAAAATGTGCTTAAATATTTGAATCTTAGAAATGGGTCACCCACTAAAGTTTGTAAAAATTTTTCGTTTTGGTATCCCTCAAAGATCCTTCTTTTAAAAACTACCAAGTGGTCCCTATGAAATTCAGACTCCCCAAGAGTACTTGTAATTGATCATCCAAAATTCAAGATTGAGAGGCATATTTTTGCAAAATCAACAGTTTGATGAAGTTGATTTCTGAGGTGATAATTTTGTTCTAGCTGTTATTGCTGCAATTTTCCTTTTTCAAAACTCTTCTGAAAATACTTTTCAGTAGTATAAAAAGCATTTGTCTTGTTTGTTTTGTTGTGGTTGTGTTGGCGTTTTTAAAATTAATTTTTAAAAAAACCCAAACAAATACACCTTTTTCCTTACGCTGAATTCTTTTTCAAAGGCTGCACCCAGTGGACAGACATCACTGATGAAAATATCAGATGGGTCTGTAAAATCAGTGCCTGCCTCATCCCAGCTCTCCAAACCTGGCACCACTGTGCTGAGAGTATCAGGAGGTGTTATCACCACGGCTGCTGCTCCTGCCATGGCCCTTCCCACAAACGGGGTGGCCCAGGTGAGAAACAACTTTGCTAATATTCTGTAATACAACATTTGCACTCTAGCCAGTATAATCCCAGGAAAGGACTTCTGCTGCTTTTTTGCCCTATTGGTATTCTTCTTTTCAGATGGCTTTGCTGGTGGGTCTGTTCTTATTTGTGTTCCAGAGCAGTGCACACAACTCTTTTTCTGCTGGCTTGTTTGGCACAAAGTAATATCTGTGAAGAAACAAGGGGAGAAGAGAAACTAAAACTTGCGCTTTCTTGCTTTTAATGTTGTTAAAATTAAGGTAGGCAGGAAAGGCTTTATCTGAAATGGCTTTTGCAGTCATACAGATCAGATTTTTGGGTTACACAGCCTTTAAGCATCACATCTGTCATTGCCACAAAAATTTGCAGAAGAATGTGAAATGCCTGAAGCTCTGTATCCAGCAGGCCAGTGAAAGCCAGTAGTAACTAGCCTGTAGGTCACTCCTCTGAGAGCACAGGCTCTCCATGGTGCTTAATGCCCAATCTGCCATCAACAGATTTCAGAGGCTGGCCGTGACCGGGGTTCATGGTCCTTCAGTCCTGATTGTGTTCAAAGGACGTCCCTCCTCTCCGCCCCAGGGAAGTCACAACAGCGCAGCCTTGGAACAAGGTGCTTGGACATAGAGTGAGGTTGGAAGTAAAATATTTGCGTTCCTAGAGTGAACGCTCTTGTGCGTGGATGCAGCCATGTATCCAATTGATGCAGGTTTTCCACCTGGAGCGGAATTGGAGTTCTGTTGTGGTTAGCAACCCTAGCCAGCAACTAAGCGCCACACAGCCGCTCACTTACTCCCCCTGCCCTGGTGGGATGGGGGGGAGAATCGGAAGAGTAAAAGTGAGAAAACTCATGGGTTGAGATAAGAACAGTTTCATAATTGAAATAAAATAAAGTAAAATAGTAGTAATAATAACAATATAATAATAATATACAAAGCAAATGATGCACAATGCAATTGCTCACCACCCGCTGACTGATGCCCAGCCAGTCCCCAAGCAACGATTGCTGCTCCCCAGCCGACTCCCCCCAGCTTATATACTGAGCATGATGTCATATGGTATGGAATATCCCTTTGGCCGGTTTGGGTCAATTTTCCTGGCTGTGCCCCCTCCCACCGTCTTGCTAGCAGGACGTGAGAATCTGAAAAGTCCTTGACTAGTGTGAGCACTACTTAGCAACAACTAAAACATCACTGTGTTACGAGCGTTATTCTCAACCTAAATCCAAAACACCGCACTATGCCAGCTACTGGGAAGAAAGTTAACTCTATTCCAGCCAAAACCAGGACAAGTTCACAGGTTGGGGAGGAGGCAGCAAAAAGGACAGTGTCTAGCTCACTGGGAGGGTTCCCCCAGCCTTGCTGCTTTTGCATGTGGAGAGGCAAAGATTAAAAAAGTGGAGAGTTGACACCATGCTGCCCTCAGAGGGCTGAATGCTGGCATACGCAGCATATGTAGGTGAAGATGCTAAAATTTGCGTTAAATGCTACTCACTGTTTTTACAGCTCTCAGTGAAGCTGCAGAGAGAGAAATTTTCCGTCCAGCCTCATTATCCCAAACTTTTTTCCCATTTCTCTGCTTATACCTCTGGACTTTGACCAGCAGGGAAACGTGAAACATTCCTTGGTCAAATTTTTCATCTGGAGGCCTAGCTGCTTGCTGAAGTTGAGGGACCTGGCTCAGATACTATCAAAGCAGTTGTGGTAGCAGTCCTGTATGCACAGTTTCACTTTGTCTGCTTGAAACAGCCTCTGTTTTATATGTACCATCACTGTATATGGGTTTTTGGATATGTGCTTGAGAACCTCTTGCTTTTTGATGATAGATAAATAGACACTTGCTTTTGCTACTTCTAGATAGTCCCTCGTGCTTATTGTTGAATCATCTATGACATGAAAAGGAATTTGTTATCCCTCTCTGCCTCTTTTATGCAGCAAATAGATAATGCAGGTTCCAGTTCATCATCTTCTGGAGCTGCTACAGGAAAGACATCTGGACAACACCACCAAATCTGTATAAGCCAGAGCCAGTCTACTTCATCAGTAGCGAATAAAACTGCTACTTCTACTGTTGTAAGTGTTGCTTCTCTGATGACTACACCAACGCCTGTGACTGGAAAAGCTGCAGTATCAGGTATTAAACTCCCTTCATGCCTTTCCTATAGAAAGTTAGAATCCAGGTGTGAGTTCTCTAGATGTCTTCACTGCAAATGGAAGAATGTAGAGTCACCTGCATTTGTGAATGTGTAAAAGTCAAGTCATGCTTTCTAAAGCATACCTTATTGGCATAACTTTTGGCTTAGCCAGAGAGATGTGTAAATAATTTGGCATTCTATCACATGAGTGCATTGACTGTATCTGTTACAAGTAACAGTGCGAGTTGCCTATTGATATTGGAGAGGGATTTTAGTTTTCATGCCAGGTTCTCACTAGAAGATGCATTCTGCCTGTTGAAGAGCACAGTGTGCCACTGAATGCTGAAACTATCAAGGTATCAGCGATACTACAGACTTGATTAGTTTGTGAAAGTGAAACTCCACTGAAGTTGGAGAAGCTGCATGAGCAGAATTTGTCTTCGAGGCTTTGCATCTGCTCTGTTTGGCTTGGAAAGGAAAGAGGTGTTGATTAGGAGGAACTGAAGGCTTTGAAGTCAAAATCCATTAAGTACAGTGAGGTAGATTAGATCTGGAGTTTTCCTTATTTAGTTTTATTGTCCTCCAGTATCTTTTGTATCATGGAGAGCAAATATAGCAGGTTTAATTTGAGTATTATGGGTTAAAATTAGAAATTTTCATTTTAACTCCTAATCTACCTGCTGGCATGTTCTGTTCACTTGAAGTGACTTCTTACTAAGTGGAAACAGAGTACAAATACAGAAAAGAGAAACTAAGTGACACTGAACCCATCTGACAGTGTCATTTTAAAGCAGCTCTTCTTGTGTCCTGTATACAGTGTCTTCCAAACTCCTCCTTTTTTCATGACTCTGTTTCACAGAGCTTGAAAGTAAGTAACAGAGTCTGTTAAGACTGCCACAATTCTGCAATAAGCAGTTAAGTATTTTCCTCTTTGTGAACAAAGCAGCAAGGGTTTTTTTGTAGGAAATATGCCGTTCTAAATAACTTTCAGATTAAGATTGCCATTTAGGTATGAGAGTATCATCTAGATTTTTTTTTTTTGTAACTTGAGGCACTGACCATCATGAATCCCAAAAGAAGCAGTTATTTTGATGTTTAAAAAAAAACACCACAAAATGAACAAACAAACAAACAAACAAAACCCAAAACAAAAGAAAAAATCCTGTTAAAATTCTGGAGATTCATATTTTTGAAAGCAACTTTTCAAAAAGAATCTCAAAATTTCCCATTGTTCTGCAATGAACAGTGTCTCCCACCCATCAGGCTTAATAGGGTTAGTTGACAATGTCCCTTCTTACTTGCCTTGTTGTTTGTGTCCCTTGCTGTGCTATCCTGACACATCTGTGCATCACACACTTGGGACATCCCCCAAGGCACACTTTTAAATGATGCACTCTCTCTAAAGTGTGGTAAAGTCTTCTGGGAAGAGACTTGCAAAGCTATGAGCATTTAATTGCTTGTTGGAGACTGGCTCTGTGCCTAAAGAGACCTTTGGTTCACCATTTAACATCCCCAGAAGAACTGCTGGGGTCAGTGTATCAAAGGGAGCCAGCTGCCACCATGGAGCTTGGCCATCCTGGGGCTGTGTGTTTGAGAAGGCTGGAGGTGGAAGAAAAGGTTTTGCCAAGATGTGTAGCAGTCAGGTTTTTAATTCTAAAAATGTGGGCTTTTATTTAAATGAGTCTTAAATAGACTAAAATGTTTAAAAAATTAATTGATAATACTAGGTTAGCCTTCTTGCCTGGTGGTGAAAGCCTAACTGACCAGTGCTATGCATCTTCCAAGCCAAGAGATATCTTCACCAGACCTTGTATGTCTAGTACTTGGAAGGCAGTTATGTTTTTTATATGAGAATAATAAATTATGAGGGAAATGGAAACTTTCTCTTGAAACAAATCATGAGTATAAGATTACTGTTGTGAAACTAAGAAATGTATTGTTGGCAATGTTCTAAAATAGAAGCCTATTAAATTTCCACAATCTGAATAAAAGCTAGGTATAGATTGAATACAATTACATTGAAAGTAGCCGGTTTATCAGTAGAAAGGATGGACGTAGGCCCAAATCACAGTGTTAGAGTGCTGGCTGTGGTGGCTTGAGGTGTCATCACTGTGGAGGAGAGAGCCTCCAGGTGACGAGTGCTTCTCGCCCATGGCACTGTGGTGCAGCTTGGAGCCATGCTGGTTTCCACCAAAGTCACTGAGTGCTGCCATTGATAATGCTTTTAATATCTGAATGTCCTGCTTGTTCTTTTAGCCTTGACTAAAATCAGTGATTTCGTTCAGTCCCCACTTTAATATGCTTCATAGCTTGATTAGCCATCCTTATGTATGTATTCAGTGCATGTTACAGAAAGACACAGGACACTCAGTTCAGGTATGTCCTTCATCAGACTTGCTGCACAGCCTTGGGCTTGTCACTTAGTTACTGTGCTCTGCTGACTGCAGTGGATGCTGCTAAGCTGAATTGCAGAGGTGTGTGCGGCTCTTGGGGACCTCAGTGAGAGTGGCTGTGTAAGTACAACAGAGCTGTCAGTCACTGACTTACCAGACCCTTGAGCACAAGGTCTTGTTCTGACAAGAGTGTTTTACTCTGTGCTGAGCCTGCTTCAGTTGAAAGGTTTGTGTTACATCAACTTTTACTTAAGGTTACTTACGTAATTAGGAAACCTGCCTCACAAATATCAGAGCGCTGTGCAGCATGTAATACTGCGCACACTATGGTGCAGCACCCCAGTATCTTAGCAATCATTTGTGTCAGTAAAAACTTGTCTGACACTTCACTGAACTGTGGCTTATTAACAGGGTGGCAGTGCTAGCTTACATGCCATCCTGGTTCAGGCAGAAAGGGAGAGAAGTAGCTGGAGATAAACAAAATGGTGTGTTTTATTTAACATTTTGTCTTCCGTTCTTCTTGCAGGGTTGCTAAAAATCCACTCAAATCAGTCTAGTCCACAGCAGGCTGTTCTGACAGTTCCCAGCCAGCTTAAACAGCTCGGTGTAAACACAGCTTCTGGAGGTGTTCAGACAATACTCATGCCTATGAACAAAGGTAAAGGGCAGAGGAGGATGACAGATGGTGTTTGAAAATCCCCTTTGACACAGGGTAGCTCTTGGTCACTGTTGGCGTACATGGTCCAAAGTTAGAGATAGAAGAAAATGTGGCAAGGAAATTCATCCCTAAACTTTGTGCTGCAAACACTGTGTTGCTTCTGAAAATGGTTATTTGTCAAGTGTGTGAAGTTTGATTTTTTTTTTTTCTTTTTCTTTTCTTTGTTGTGGTTTTTGTTTTGGTTTGGTTTTGTTTTGTTTTGTTTTGTTTTGCTGTTCCTCTCCAGTGATACAGTCACTTTCTACCAGCAAAGTTTCAGCTGTTACAGCTGTCACAGCAGCGAGTACGGTTGTCCCTAGTCCTTCTACAGCATCCATCACTAAAGGTAACAAGGAATTTCTCAGTAAGATAAGTAGTAGAAATAAGCTGGTGCTGCTTTATGCAGGTGGCCTGACTATGAAAGTAGACCCTGTGACTGGGTTCCTTTATTTCCATTGTTAGTAGGGTTTAAATCAAGTAAAAATAGTATCTGGAGACTAGGAAATTAACAGTGACTTCCCCCTCAACAAATCCCAAAGCATAGGCAAGTACAGAGAGAAACGGGGATGTTCTAGAAAGCTAGCATGAGTACCTTAAACGTTCATTGTTTCGATCCATCATTGCAGAAATGCGTAGAGCAGCATGTGTTTAAACACAGTTACTGCTGTCCTCAGAATAGTGACTATGGTGAAATGTACTGGAGAATGCTTTCCAGCAACACTAGATGTAGACAGCATGTCTAGTGTGTCTCTCCCATCCCAGATGAATGACCATACTGCCTGGCTGTTCTAGGTTGGGAATGTCTCTGTCTCTCCTGCTCCTGTCTCACCAGAGTTCTGTCCTAGATGTAAGAAAGTTCACTGATGTCAAAATCAGCGATGTCTTCGAAAAAGTTCTCACTTTGAAATGTCACTTCTTGCTAAAACTGTTAGTACTTTTCTATACAGCTCTTTGTTTACAGAAAGGCCAACATACATTTGCAGGCAGGTCAATTTAGATCAGGCAGTAATATGCAAAACATCAGCGATTGAGTATGCAAATACAAATTTTCTAAAAAGGATAATACGTGAGCATGTTGAGATTGGGGAGGGACACGTGTTCTGGTGGCTTTCTTTCAGCAGAATTGAAGGCCAGATTTTTTCATGCTTAATAATCAGAATGCAAACAAGAAATTAAGTGATGTTGTGTAAGACCATTAGTCTTACTGGAGTCTTGCAAGACATTCTTTATCAATCTGAGTGGTACTTTTTGTCTCTTAAAATGTGTTCAATTTCTTTGAAGTTAAGATGGAGCCTGATTCAACAGGACAAAACTGCAGTTCTGTGGGTACCCAAGAAGGCCAAGCAGCAGTAAAAACAGAAGAGAGCTCCGAACTTGGGAATTATGTTATCAAGTAATTGTTCATTTCTCCGTAAGGATTTCTGATCTTTGAAATACTGGGGGAAAGGAGTAGGTTCTAGGGATATGTGCAGTATTTTCTTTGTAAATGGATTTATATGCAGGGCTCTTGAAAGGGGAAAAAATTATTTGAAGATTTGCAGTTGTCTGGGGTTTGCTAAAATCTCAAGCTGCTAAAACCTCTTTATCATTCACTACTTGTATAATTCCCATTGCCATTGTGTATCCTTAGTGAGGTCAAACTGCCCAGTGAAATGCAGGTCAAAAAAGGGGCATCTGAAATAAGTAGAACTGTCTCTCCTCTTGCCTCTCTAGTCTTATAAGGCTCATATACTTCTGTAATTACTTAGTATGAGGGCTGTGTTGGTTCAGAATTGGAATTAAATAACGAAGATCATTGGAGTATTTGTTCACTGGATGCTGTGAAATCCAGTGCCTTCTTTGTGATGCTCTTGCAAGTACTTGTTAGTGTTTTTTCACCAGAACTCAGTTTGTAGAATTTTTTCTGCATATTTCTTATGTGTAGGATTTTTTCCTGCTCTTGATTCCTCCAGTGGCTGACTTTCCTGTCTCCGTGTTTTGAAAAGTTTTGTTAGTCCAACATACCCCTGCAGACGTTACCCTGATGGAGAGTATGTGTAGGAGACATGAATAGATCTTAAGTCACTACAGACTGGAAATTACCTTAGTTATAAAATAACTAATGGAAAATACAGTTCTTGCCAGTTAAATACAGTATGGCTGGTTAAGTAAAATTTACCTAAACTCCCATAAGTACAAAGCTTCCCATGCAGTATCCCATGTTCCTACTGGGACAGCCTGCTCTAATAGGTGCGTCTTATCCCTCAAGGAGTGTTGCAGATTGTGAGATGATGCAGGGATTTCTTCCAAGCCTTCCCAAAAAAGCCTGTCTTCAGTTTCTTCATCGTGACAAATGCAGCTTCAGATGTGGACACTTCGGCAAGCGGAAAGGCTATTTGAAATACCTTCTCCAGATTGGGGCATAACAGTTTATCTTCATACTAGTATTGCTATAATGCCTTGGGGCTAAGGACTTTAAACCATGCAGTGATTTTGAAAGCTTTTGCATCTGATTCATTGCTTCCGACAGTATTCTTCATTGTGATTCTTTTTATCCCTTGCAGCATAGAATATTTGGAGAACATCCAGCAGCTTTTAACAGCAATAGTGAAGAAGGTTCCATTAATTGCTGAAAAAAGTAAGCAGTAAATGAAAAGACTTGGCTTTCTATTTTCAATGTATCAACAGAATGCCTTGCATACTCTGTAGCTGCAAAAATTATTAAAAGGTGGAATGAAATGAAGCCATTCTCTGGGAGAGCTTCTAAAGATGCTTAGAATCAGGTTCTTCCAATAAAACCAAGTATGTTGTCAGCAGTTATTAACTTTCACCTGTTTTTTGGTTAGAAATAGATTGTATTTCCTCACATAATGGCTGCAAGTAGGTCTTCTTTTCCCTGGTTTGTCCTTAATAGATGTGGGTTTGTTTTTTTTTTTAAATTTAATGCCAGGGTTTCAGAAATGTTTGCAAATATGATAACATAGCTCAGCATTGGAATGTGTTTGTTGTTGGGGTTTTGCCTTTTTTTTTTTTTTTTTTAAATGAAAGGTAGTAGTTTGCAGAGAAACGTTTTAATCTTTTATGGTACTTTATAATTGCATACCTCTTACTCATGTATGTAGCTGAAAATGTGTCAGCTTTCTCTGGTAACTAATGCACTTTGAACAAGTGGTCCTGGAGACTGGGTAGAGCAGACCCTCTCAAGATAAGCACAGTGAGCTAAGTAGGAGTGGGCAGCACAGTAAAGCTTTCGTTACACAGCTCTCTGGCCTACAGTAGCATTCATGAATCCGTTGCTTAAGATTCATATCCTCCTCATGTTTTTGCCAGGAAACCTTTCCACTGTTTCATTTTTATATTGCAATTTGTTAGCAAAAAAAATATTTTCCAAAGGAAGAGCCTTTGGCCAGTAAGACAGACTTACAGGTCTACATCATTACAGTTTTGGGGGGAAGAAGAGGCTTAAAACAGCCCGTAGCCACAGATGTCTGTATGTCCTGACCAAGAGGGATGCCAATTTTGCATTCAAAAAACAAACTCTGCTGCACATATCTGTGCTGTACTCAGAGAGAGCGCAGCATTTGTAAGAGTCACAGTCTTTGATCCTATAAGCATGAACCACATTTGCCTCTTCTTCTCCACTAAATAACTAAATAAAATCACAATTTATCTTACTTCATGTATTAAAATTTAATACTGCTTTTGGCTTTGTGTTTTCTAGGTGAAGATGCAAGCTCTTTTTGTGCCAGTTCAGTGGAACAGTATTACAGCTGGAATATTGGGAAGAGGAGGGCAGCTGAGGTAATCCTCTCCTCCTGTGTTTCATAAGCAGTTATTAGGGACACAAGAAGGATTTCTGAAGTGTAGAACCTTCCTTGTTGTTGACTGATATGTTTTCTGAAGCAGTCTGTCGTGTTTTAAATGGAAGCATTCCTTGCTGCAAGACGCACTGATTTGTGTCCAGGTAGTGATCCAGTTTATTGTTCAGAGAATTTCTCAAGCAGAAGGGACTCTAAAGGTCATTTTTCAGTTGGTTCAAAGTAAGATGTTTTTGAAGCATTTCCAAAATCAGAATTTTTGCAAACTGTCCTGTTAGCACTTTATCCTCATCACTCCTCTGTGGCATATTACGGTCATGGGAATTTTACCCAACATACTTTGTCCATCTTTTCATGGGATTGTGTCTGCTTTTTGTAGGAAGAGAATTGAGAGATCTAACATAAGCAATGCTAGTACTGAAATAGATTGTCAGTTCACTAAAGATAAGTATTTCAGTTAATCTGGACCTTTTTGTGTTGTGGTTGTTATGTTTCCCCCTATTTCTTCATAGTTTTGTCATCTTGCTATGGAGTTTTATGGGGAAGATGTTAAAACTGATTAGACCCTCTGCTGTTGCCAGCTTAAAGTGATTAAAGAGTTCAACCAAAATTTTGAGCAGCATATTTTGCTCTAGTGGATTTCTTGCCCTATGCCATCTTAGGTGTTACTTGGGAGATGAGACAGTTCAAGTCAGGACAAATGTGTCTGGGCCCCTGTAAATGTGTGTCCCTTTCTATTGAGGTTTTGTTTGGATGAGAAAGCAGAGTTTAAATGACCTGCCTACAGCTGCCTAATATCAGGATTAGGATCATCTTCCACATTTGTTTTTCCTTGTTGTTCTGACTTCTGAGAAAATCGCATTCCTTTTGTTTTCCTTGCAACCTGGATTATTGTTCTGGGCCATAGTCTAGCCTTAAGCGTTTTAGCCAGTGTGATGAGATTTCCCTTTGGTTTGTCACAGTGGCAACGAGCAATGACAGTGAGAAAGATCCTACAAGAAATCATAGAGAAGCACCCCAGGTTTCACAACATTACACCCCTGAAAACAAAGCACGTGGTGCACTGGTGTCGATGCCATGGCTACACGCCACCTGACCCGGAGACCTTGCGGAACGATGAGGACTCGATTGAAGACGTGCTGACACAGATAGACAGTGAGCCAGGTGAGTATGGAGAGACAGAAAGCTCCTCTTTGCCAAAGATGCTGTTTGTTAAATGGCTCAAGACTGTGTGTATGCACACACATGTGCTGCTTCTTCAGGAGAAGGGGATTCTTTCTTACTTTGTTTTTTAACTTGATTCACTCTGGAATAACAGAAGTTGGAGATCTTAATGGCAAGCCTACAAGTGAGGCTGCCCCTTGTCCCTACCAATTCTGATGTTCTCTGGAGCCTCTTGAGTTTTATTGTGCTTTGGGGCCTTTGGAGGCCCAGTGTAGGTAAACCTTATGAGAGATGATTCTCACCCCACAGTGTAATCATTTATAAGTGGGCACACAGACAAAGCATAGGGAGTAATGACACTTCTGCCCTTGGGTAAGCTTAGCCTCTGTTAAAAGACTTACTGTGCAAACAGCATGAATGAGTTCAGGTACAAAAGAACCCCAAAACTGGCAGCGGCAGCGTGGAGCTCAGTGGGGGTTAATTTACCTCCAAAAGTGAAGTGAATTGGCCTGTGTGAAGCTTCATGTTGTATTATTACAGCTGCTACATTATTGTACTAGGCATAGCTCTGGGATCTCCACAGTCCATTTTAGTATGTATTAAACATACACCTTTAATTTCATCCATTCTTCACAGTTAAGCTCCTTTGTTTCACCTTCAGATAATCCCTTTCCCAAAGCTGAATGTTTTTCTGTTCTGATCGTACAGGGATTTAAGGTATTTCACAGAAGTGTATGGATTTGATTATTCTTTGCTATGTCTGGCCCTGCATTGCAGCTGTTGAAGGTGGAAAGGAAGCCTACATCCACCTTTTAATATTTGTATCTAAATAACTAGATTTGTGTTTGTCTTTGAAGAAAAGAATCTGTTTATGGCGTAGCTTTCCACTAAAAGTTTTACTGGCTCATGTTGAGCATGCAGAGAAGAGGTTACCCTTTTGTAAGGTCTTCTGATTTTTTCTTAAAAAGCATGATAATACTTGTCACAATGTAAAAGATGATTTAGTGCTACATGGTGTCTACATAGTAAGAACTCTGTTTCTCTAAGCAAGTTGAAGAGCATCAGACTGCTGTGTTTAGGAATGTTTAGGAGACTCATATTAGCCTGGTTTTGTTTGAAATGCAGCCTTCTTGATTGGTGTAGGGGCAGAGGAGGGAGAGGACCATGAGTGTCATGAAGATACAATTAGAAGGCTCTCAATGACTGTTTGCATTTCTGTTCATCCTCATGTTTGGTAGGAACTACAAAAATAACTTCCAATTACCTTAATTTCTTACCATATTTTGAGTGTGCATCTGTTTATAAACAGCTTTCCATAACCTATCATGTGTTTAATTGATTGCTTCTTTTTCAGAATGCCCTTCATCTTACAGCAGTGGTGAGGAGCTGTGCCGAAAACTAGAGGAACTACAGCAACTTCTGAAACGAGAACCAGAACACGAAGAGGAAGTAGATATTCTCAACTTTAGCGAGCCATTAAAAATAAACATTAAGAAAGAACAGGAGGAGAAACAAGAGGAGATGAAGTTCTACTTGGCTTCCTTGCCTGCATCAGAGTTTGTGAGGGACACTGCAGAGAAGGTAATAAGTGAATCATAAAGCTAATAAGAACTGCTGTTAAGCTAGTTGTGGTCTTACATTTATTTAGTTGCCTTTCTTTCATCTATATGGGCCTCTGGATGCTTTATGAAAGTTTTTATAAATGCCCTGGAAAAAAAATTGGACCTTCTGACTCATGACGCTCAGCTGGCCAGTGCTGGCAGGAGTAAGTGAAGCATGCCAGCCAGGAGGTCATTTCAGAGTAGCTGTGTTGCAGGGCTTAGCACCAGAAAAATCATCCTGGAAGGCTAGAAGCAAGGGGAAGTGAAGGAAGAGGAGCACTAGCACCAAATTCTTCCTGTCCCATCATGTGAAAGATTTGGGCTTGTTGCTTGGAGCAGTGCTGTTTAATAGCAGCTCCTGAAAAGGAGCTGTAGTAAAGCTAAGACCACAGCAAACTTCTCTACTGCTTGGGTTTCTTCCCTCTCTTCAAATTAGGGTAAAAGAAAGGTGGGGGGGTGTCTTCTCTCACAGCAGCAGGAAAGAAAGAGAGGAGACTGACTCAGCTTGTAGGAAAGAGTGCTTGCCATTGTAGCAGCAGAGGTAGGAGCAGCAGGAGGGGTTTGCATGCAGCAGTTGTGGGAGAAAGGAAGGATCTCTGTCTCTGCCGCAAATGCTGCCATCAAGGGACGAAACTTTGGTTCTGCAGTGTATCTAGTCTTGCTACATAGGTGGCAAGGGCACAGGCATGATGAGAGTGTGACTGGGGGATGAAACACTCTTTTGATGCAGAACTTTTCTGCCAGGAGTACTGTTTAAAGTGGTTTCAGTTGCCCTACTTAGGTGCAGGGAAGATTATGAATAGATGGATTGAATATATGTACAGTTTTAAAATGGGGCTTCCATTCTCAATTCAAAGATACCCAATGCAGCCTGGGTTTTGTGTGGACTTTCTGAAACAAAAATTAAAACCTGATTTTGTGTCTTTTCTGTTTTAGAGGCATTTCTTCAGGCTGTTCTAATGGTCAAGCTTCATTTTCTCCAGATTTTTTTTTAAATGAAGCCTGAGATTACACTGCCTGAAAGTTCTGCAGTGTCTGCTTGCTTGTTTTTTAACTACCCTTTGTAATAGATTGTTTCTGTTATCTCATCTGTATGAAAACGTGGGTTATGTTATTTGATGTAATAATTTTTTTCTCTCCCGTATTTTATAGATAGGGATTTCTTTTCAGCCTGCTGAGGTACAAAAGAACGTTTATGCATCAGTAATAGAAGATATGATTTTAAAGGTGAGAAATTACTTCACATTAAGAACTATTCTGTAACTGTATTAACCCGGTAATGTAGGAAAAAAGATTGAATATCCTTATTAATACGCATTTATCAAATCAGGAGATGCAAAATCTGATGTTTATCTTTGTGCATGTATAGAAGGATATATAGCTGACCAGAGTGTCATATACTTCTGGGTGTGTCTCCAGCTTTCTAACTGATTCATTGGCTTGGACATAGAATAGTTATTTTCAGATTCTCACCTCCAGCAAGATACTGACTCATTCTGTAACCTCGAAAGTACCCCTTATTTTGTCCTACCCTTCAGAACTGGGGGGGGAATCTGCCAGAGTTCTGTAAGACTTGATTATTTTGTAAGAGGTTAGCTATTTTTTCCTAAATACTGTTCAGTTCCTTTTTGCCTGGGTTGTCTCTACTGGGAGACTGCTGAATTCCTGCAGACAGCAGCAATTCTGCCTTGTGCAAGAAACCATTTATCTATCATAATCAATTTTGGAAAAACAGAGACTGTTTCTTACCAAAGCTTTGAACAGCATGGAACTGAAGTTCTTGTGTTTGGACTGAAGGCTAACACAAATTATTTTTAGCAGTGCTCTGCTGTGTTTCAAGCCAAAGACAATTTTGGGGGTTGTTTATACAGACTGCTGCTTATCAGAAGATCAGTTTTACAAAAGCTAATTAATACCAGGTCACACATGCACATGCATGCACACTTCTGCTGTGCTCTCTGTTACTTATCATAGTTGAACTCAGGTACAATACATCCATTTGTAGACGCAGATTGTAACCATCAGATTGCTCCATTATAATTGTAGAGTTATGCCAGCTTTCCTGACTGAACGTCCCAGAAAACTCTGCTCTAGTCTTAATACAGGCACAGAAAGCCAAGAGCCTTAATTAGCTTTTGACTGAACCTTGATTAAGCCAAGTGTGTAGGGCATACGGCTGCTGTCTGCTTACTGTCCAGGCTGGGAGGTTTTTGTGGAAATGTCTTGACATAGCCACTCCCCGTGGTTACCAGGCTTAACAAGCATATACCAGCTCCCAGGAGAATATCTGATATCTGCCATGTACAAAACAAGCTCTGGTGTATGAGAGGGCCCTAAAATGCTCTTTGAGGCGCATGCTCTGGAACACTGGAACCACCCTGCTGTGCACATACTGCTCTGCAGGTCCAAACAGAAACCAGACTGGGTAGTTGCGGGCTGAGCTCTGTGCATCTGTAGGTCTCTTCCTGTTAAATATATACTCAGTTCTTATTACTGTGCCAGTAAAACTCATTTGGGCATCTTCAGCTGTCCCCTGCTGATTGAATGCAGGATTGAGGTGAGACAGAATTTTAGCTGCTCTTACACTGATACTTGAGCAAATAGCATGTTCCTTTACTTTTTTCATAATGCTGTGTCCTGATGTTGTCTTTTGTCACAGGCCACTGAACAGCTTATGAGTGATATCCTACGGCAAGCACTGGCTGTGGCATACCAGACAGCTCCTCACAACAGGTACAGCAGCTTGTTTCCTCTTAGACCACTTATGCCAGCAGTAAGGGCTGAACTGCTTGAGGAATTGAGTCAGATTAGCTCAGGCCATGTGAGTGAGGGAATTCATGAGCTGTATTCTGGGAAGATCCAAGCCTTGGGAGGGGGTTTGTCATCTCTTAGCTCCATAGTGGCAAAGGAGTGGTAACACAGGCAACATTAAAAACTGAGGCAGGATTCTTTGGTGTTGCCACACTCAAAGGCAGATGACCTGTTTCTACAGAGCCATGTTGGAGGAACCTTCTCACTCTTGTCCATCTCTGATTACCATATAGACAACTTACCCATGGCCAGACAGAACTTAAACAACCTAAATAATTTTTTCTTTATCTTACCGATATACTCTTTTCTGGCTCAGATTAGGCCACATTTTGATTTCTGTTCAGCACCATGATTTGGATAGCTTAAAATTGAAAAAAAAAAAACCAAAACACTATGAGAAAATGCTTAGTTTAAATATTTACTTGTATGCGATATATACATATTCATATAATATATATTAAACATATGTATATATGTTATATATAGAAATATATACACATAGTCTGTGCTATAGAAGTTCAAGAATTAATACTTGATTTTCCTGTCCCAGTGCCCAAGATGTTTCCCCCAATCATTTGAGAGTAGCTTTTTTGTGCCGTGACATTTTAATGCTTTTCCTGTGTTGCTCTAACATCTGATCTTTTATCCTTTTTTTGGTTGATCTCTTTTCTTTCCCTCCCGTTAGTAAATTTATTGACTTGCTGCTTTATGGACATATGTGGTTTTATGTATTATAATAGCATCTCTGATGCATTCCCTGCAGGACTCCAAGAGAGATCACAGTGATGAATATTCACAAAGCCATCTGTAGTATTCCCTTTCTTGACTTCCTCACAAACAAACATATGAAGATACTAAATGAGGAACAATGAAACAGAGCAGAGAAGATGCTACAGGAAAGGTGGATTCATGACTGAAGTTGGGTTGACAAATCCAGTATTTCTGTAGGATACTATTATATACATTTATAACATTGGGCTACTAGATTGTTACCTCCAATTAAAGATGCACCTTAATGCAACAAAATGATGCTCTGTTCCAAATCAAGTTGTTAAATGTCAGTGTTTACTTGGTAATTGTATGTTCAGTGGCTGAACAAACATTGTCAGTTTGCATCGCGTTGCTAGCTGAGAGACTCCACAGGCCTGGTCCCTCTGAGACAGCTGTATTGATGAGAGTGAACTTTTTTTTTTTTAAGAAAAGAAATTAGCTTTTTGATGCAGTCTACATACAAGTTGATTTCCCCATGCAGTGGGCAGAACAGTTACTTTGGCGCTCTGAATATGGGAAAAGTCAAAGGCAGCTTTTAAAGGTGGGTTATTTGAGTAGATGGGTGGGTTGGTTGGTTAGGTTTGCGGGGGGGGAGCAGAAGGCTAACGGCTGCAACAAATTCTGCCAGTCCTGCTTGAGCATGAGGTATGTGACTGAGAACACAGCTGGCTAGGTTTATCATTACCTTAATCAGCTAAATGTCACCTAACCAAATTCCTTGCCTCTCTAGAGGAGGTGTCAAATGTCACCTTTTATAGTCACCTCAGAAAGGGTAGACTGGCACATGCTCAATCAAGATGAACAGCCCATGGTCAGGCTTGGTAGGATTTGACTGGCCACTTGTCCTGCATGGGAAAGGAGAGGAGCAAGGACAGTATTCAGTGTTTGTGGGTGTGGACTGGCTGAAACCCTTTGCTTGCCCAGCGAGTTCCTCCCCAGGCTGCCAGAAGGTTTGGTGTGTGCTGGAGGGCAGGTGACCAGCTGTGTTGTACAAGTCTTAATGTCTTGACAGCATTCACATAATGATCAGCTTGGATTGTGAAGTGGTGTGGGAGCAGCACCACTTTGGCTTAAGTTCCTGCTCAACACAGAGAGGCCTGATAGGATCAAAAAATCAGAGATTTGCTGCTTGTGGGGAGCTCCTCTGATGTCTTGACTGCAGGAAGAAGTTCTGCTACTAACCCCAGCACTTACCTGTCTCAGGAACATCACTGGTGTAGGAGACATGTCTGCAGCCTGGCTATCAACACCTTGCTGAAGAAGGCTTCGCTGACAACATCCTGACCACCCTGCATCCACCACCCCTTTGTCCTCCCCCATGGGTGGTTGCTTGTAGTGTGAATAAGCCAATGTAAAGTTGGTGGGACTCCTGGTGGGCTGTCATGCTTCCAGCGTGCTTGTTTTGTGAGACAGTGCTGTCATGTGGGTGGAGCATGGGTCAAACAGCCAGAACCTCCAATGCACTGATCTCAGCTGGGTCTCTGATCTGCTGCATGGCCTTTGATTTAATCACTCTGTGCCTCAGTTTCCCCATCTCTGAGCATGGGGAGCAAGATACCTACCTCACAGGGGTGTACTGAGGCCTCGCTCTTTTTGGTGCCGTGCTTTGACAATACAAAGCCTTTTATAAACATTAAACTACAGTTATCTTTCCTGGCCTGGGGTAGGAACAGAAATCTTCAAAATGTTATCTTCTGGTGCTTTTTTTGGGCTAGAAGACAGGTGATGGTAACTCCAATAGTGTGCAGGAACTGTGGAGGACTGTTCAGTTAGAGGGTGGTTTCAGGCTTCCAAGGAGAGTAGGTAGGTTTGATGCAGTTCTTAAACTGAAGAAGGTACTATGTACCTCAGATGAGATGCTGCCTGTCTTCTCCACCTTAAATAAAACTAGGGTCTGCAGATAAGCCCCCCTCAGTTCATCAGAGCTAACAGAGTTACAGTTTGCTTGAATCAGAGTGGCAGAACCTGGGCCTTGAATCTAGGAAATGGGACCAACGGATGAAATCCAAACAGCATTCAGAGAAGGATTTGAATGCCCCCTAGAAAGGGTGTTTCAGATGCTCTGGATTCAAAAGATAATCCTGGCTTGTTCGGGTGAGCTGAGTGCAGGATTGCCAGCACAAGTAAAGTGCACAGCTTAGCCCTGACATTAGTTTTTCAGCTGAGGTCAGTGTGAGGGAGTTGAGCAGTGGTGATAATGTTTGAGCTCAGTGTTGAGAGTCGGGAGGAATGCAGGCAGCTGGGTAACTGCAGGCCTCACACTTTGTTTGTAGGCTGTAGTGAACTCCAAGTCCATCCTGCTTTCAGGCACCCCTGTACACAGCTTTTACAAAGGAGAAGGGCATTTTCAAGATATCTGTCACTATCGCTATGACAGCCTGCAGGTTGTGTGGGAACAGCCTTTTGGGCAAACTCAGTCGTGCTATGATCTTCTGCAATGACACATGCATTTCCAGCCCCCGTCTCTTGTGGGCTTAGTTTCTGGGATTTTGATACGCCCAGAGCAGCTCTTGAGGATGCAGGAGCTCGTCTTCGGGCATCTGTGGCTTCCTTGCCTGCGTTCTGCTTTTCTGTGAGGAATGGAGTTTCAGAATGAGTCCTGAACCTGGCCCTGAAGCAGGCAGGTAAATGCCCCTTGTTCTTAATGGGGTTCTTGCAGTGGAGATCTATTGCTACGTTTCTGAGCAACCACAGGTTATTCTCCTAGGAGATGCTGTATTAATAATATATAAAGTTTGCTGAGGAAAAATAAAATCTGTTAAAAGCAGATAGAAGATAATACATTTGTTAGTCCTTCAGATGTAGGAAACGTTTGCAACAAATTCTTTGAATTTTGAAAAGTGGTGGGAGAAAAATTTGTTGGCGAGAAGTTCCTGTGGGAATTGCTTGGAGATAAGTTAGAGATTGGAGAATTTCATGCACCCGTTCAGGTGTGCATGGAACGCTACAGATGATACGGTGTGTTGAAATGTTACGGTATATTTCTTTGGCTTTCTAAAGAGTCTTGATACAAGTTAAAGATCTCTTTACAAATATTATGCCTATTTGTAATGCTGAGTGTTTAAATCCTTCATGTTATCTGTATTATACTGTATAATTGTGTAAGATACTTATGTTTACAATAAATTCTTCTATTAGCTGTGATAGGGTTGTCTTGACTGTCACCTGTCACTCAAGTTTCTCCAAATCCACAGACTTGTGTGCTCTGTATATTCAGAATGTTTTAGTTATTTCTGGATAAAAATTGTTAGTTGTGGAATTGATCTTAAGGAAAAAGTAATTTTTCCCTTTTCTAGTTATTTTAAAAAGCTCTTGGTTTTGGAGGTTGGGGGAAGGGAAGCCAGGAGCTCAGCAAGCTTAGCTTCTCCAACTTTTCATTCTCCAGAGCAGCCTGTTTAAACAGCAAGTAATTGGTTTGTGTGGAAGACTGAAAAGCATGGTGGGTTGATGTTGGCTGGCTGCTGGACGCCCACCCAGCCGCGCTCTCACTCTCCTTCAGCAGAACAGGGGGAGAAAATAAGATGAAAAAGCTTGTGGGTCAAGATAAAAACAGGGACATTGGATACCAATTACCGTCACAGGCAAAACAGACTCCTCTTGGGGAAAATTAGTTGAGCTTCTTGCCAATTAGACTAGAGTTGGATGGTAAGAAACGAAGACAAAAAAAATAAAACACCTTTCCTCCCACCCCTTTTTTCCTAAGACTCTACTTCAGTCCTTCATTCCTGACTCCCACCTCCTTTCCTCCCCCCTGCCCCCGCAAGAGGTGCAGGGGAGTGGGGGGCTGCCCTCCACAGTCCCTCTTTGCTGGTCCTTCCTCCTCCCTTTCTAAAGCATGTTCTCACAGGGGTGCCGCAGGCTGGTTCAGCTCCCTCGGCTGCCCTGGGGTGGTTGGAACCGGCTGGAACCAACTGTGTCCAGCACGGGGCAGACCCGGCCTTTCCTCACTGAGGCCGCGCTGCCACCGCCTGGGCACAGGCACCTGATACAAAAAGAAATGGAAAAAAGTAAGAAAAGCTAACTTCTCCGTTTTCCCCAGGCTGTGGGGGAGGAATCATAGGTGTCTGTGAGCAGACTTAATGATCCATTGTCTTTCAAAATATTGCACAACTCGTTCTTGTTGGTACTAAATCCCATACAAGTGCCTTCTCTAACTGAGCAACACTGCGCTGCCTTTATGCCGCCAGAGCCAAACAAATGACGACGATGTGAGCAAGGAAGGCTGACCGCGCCCCGTGGGCTGGACCCTTGACGCTAACCACGATGCCTCCCCTCCTGGTTGCTGCAGCCCTGCCCCTCGCGTTCATGAACGCATCTCCAGGACGTGGTGGTTAGGTGCGGCATGCCCAGAAGGTGCCAGACCATCCACTTTAGAAATGAAGTCATTTGCACACAGAGCTGCCGCAGGAGCAAGCAGTGTGTCTGGGTCCCTGGGTGCAGTCCTGGTGACACCAAAGCCTGTGCCACCAGGAATGAGGGATCGTCCATCCCTTCTGTGCCATCTCTGCTCTGAAAACAAACACAGCCTCTGTGGGCTACATGGCACCAACGTCCATTTGTGGTAAACCAGGTTGGTCCTTAGGACTGTATGTTACTGCAGTGGCCAAGATAGAGAAAATCAATATGAATAAGGCAGAGGTGATAGGTTTGCATCTGATTGTTCACCCTGCAAGAAATCAGTGCAATGCAAAGAGAAATGTGCAGATTATAAAAGGCAAATGATTAATGTGCTGCTTGTGAACTTTTCAAGTTCAGGTAATGAGAACTGTCCTGAATAATGGAGTATTTCCCATGCCAGAGCTTCACCTGAGCACGTGGAAGTGCAGGTGTTCACAGCTCCCTGGCACAGTGGATGCAGCTGGCACGAAACTCACTCTCAGCATCCCAACAGGCCACATTTCAGCAAGATGGATTGGAACCAGCATGTTCAGTGTCACCCTATAGGTAGTAAATTATAATGCTTCAGGTGTAAAACCTTCCTTTTAAAGGACATTTCTTTATGTGTCAAATAACCCTTGTTTGCAGTGTGATTCACAGTTGGAAAGCTTTGATGGACTTGGATGTGAACCTAGAGCAATTGGGAAGACAAATACTAGTGTGAGAGCAGCATTGGAAGCAGTCCCAGCATCATGACTCCCTGGAGCCTGCAGAACTTGTGTAAATTTGCCCTCTTCAGCAGAACTTGGTGTGATGCCTTTCAATTTGGCTGAGGCAGGCACTTTCCGTGCAGAATCAGGTATGTTGCAGACATCATAAGCCAGTTGCATCATTCTGTCCCTTGCAGTGGTAAGTACCTGCTTGGTTTTCCTTCCATTCCTCCCTCATGTAGTTGGAGCCAGGCAACAGCTCGTGAGCCTTTGGCTTTCTCCTGGAAGTCTTCTGAGGTATAGCTAGAAGAGCTGGTATCTCACTATCTGGGGCTGTACCTTTAGCACCTTTACTCACTAAAATGTTCTTGGGAGCAACTGTAAAGCGATGGTCTCTGTTAAAATTCAAAGCTATCACCATTTTCCTATGATCTGTGTGAGACGGCAGAGTGAAACTGAGGTGAAATGCAAGTTGCTTGTCCTTTCTGTTAACAGGGCACACTGTGGGCACCGCTGAAAGGGGGTGTTGAGAGCACAGCACCTGCATCAGAGTAGATCTAGCCTCTGTGTCCCTAGTAGTGAACGTAGCAAATTGGTATCATTGGTTCATCCCCTTTTCCCCTTCATGTTGATGGACTACTTGCTGAATAGGTTGCTTTCCCTTTGAAAATGTCTGGGAAAAATCCCATAAGTGATTATGAATTCTGCAGAGCCACTGCTTTTCCTTTGGAAAGCAGTTGCACTTTCAAATCAGCAGTCGGGCCACAGCTTCAAATGTGCCTTGGAAGCCATTCTTGCTGTGGGTCTGTGCCTGCAGATAAGCTTGAGGAGTAACGAATTGGCTGCTGATGGCTGTGAATGCAGTCGGGCATCTCCGTGACACCTTGCTTGATGTCCTGTGTGCTGTGCAGTCCTGCACATGCAGCTGTGCGAGAGAGAAATGCAGTGACAAATTGTCCTGCAAGGTTGAATACCGAAGGGTTATGTTTTACAACAAAAAAAATTTGGGAAAGAACTAATAGCCAAAATACATTTTAATTTATTAAATCAAATCTAGTCCATTTGATAAAATACAAGCTATTATATTACCAGTTTGTTTAGAACTGGGTTGGGGTTTTTTTTTAAGAAATACAGTGAATTAAGAAGAGAGACTGAATAGACAATTTATCCTTTTTTTTTTTGCCTTTTTTTTTTTGCTGTTAATAAAGTCCAGGATTGAAATGAACTTAAATTGTTTGAACAAAACTGTTAAAAACATTATAAAGAGATTAAACAAGCAGACTGAATTCTTAGAAACATCTAACATGCAAAACTTTTAGTACAGTTTGAAAGTTTCAAATTAATTTCCTGAAAAATGAATCTCCTGAAAAATTATTTTGGCAAGCACTGGTATTACTGTATGTTCCTCTGGATCCAAGGATGAGTGTGGGAAGTGCCATCCCTTGTCCCAGCCAAACGCAGCTTACTGCAGATGTTACCTATTCTCGTGGTTGTGTTCGGTCCTGCTAGTGTAACAAACAGAGGTGGCACTGTTAAATTCTCACATAATGCAGTGGGAAGATGCTGTCTGCACTTTAACTAGTAAGAAGGTTAAGAAAAAAATCCTCCTGTGTTAAAGTCCATTTCATTACAGATGAATGAATATTTGATCACTGTTCAAGTCTGAGGATAGCTTCCTTTCATTCTAGCCAACACATTTGTGTGTTTCAAACACATAAAGTACAAGGTTTTCAGTTGGTGTTTTTTTTTCCCAAAAAATAATTAGCAAAACCACAAAATAAGCAGTAGACTAATTATCTTGCATAAGTCTTTGAGATGGAAACTGTAAACCCACTACAGTATCAATGAACAAAGGCTAAAACATGGTTTCTCAAAACACGTGTACCTCAGCAAAAGTTAAATGCACACCAATCTAAAAAAAACAGCTTTAGAATAATGACACTTAAAATGGCCTATCTTAAAAATGAAGGATGTCTTACATTCTACATTATGTTTTTCTTTAAGAAGAGTTTCTAAGTAACATTCACTTCTGGTTGTTCCTAGCATTAGCATTACCAATATACAGGCAATAATTTAGGAATTTCAAGGCAATATTTTCCACCTTGCATATGCAAAGAGTTAATATCTATTAAAAGTATAAGCATGTCCTTTTCATTAAAGGATCACAAATTGCTTTAGGTAAAATCCATATACAATATTTACACTCACCTTAACAGCTATACAAATTACATAAATATTTTAGATCCTCTGGAGTCTGGTAGGTGCCTAGCTGACTCTGTCCATGCAATCCTCTCCGAACCAGGTTGGTGGGATGTCCCCTGAAGTTCAGTCCCCTCTTGCTCCTGCGTCAGCCCACCAATTTTGGAAATACCCAGCTTTCCAGCCTTAAAGCCCCAAGACACTGCATGTGCCAGTTTTATTTTAGAGTTCAATGATGATGACTTCCTCCAGCTTCTAAAACAACCCTGGAAGTTCAGAGCAGCCCCTTTGATGCTACGATTTCTGGTGATGCCATTTGAGGTCCTATTTCCAAAACCCCTCAAGAAGCTCAGAAGTCAGCCAGACACTCCCTGTCTTTCACCGGCCTACTTAGAGGGTGCTGCTAAATAAACCCTTTTTGGTTTTAATTATCCATCCCACTTGTGATTGTTTTCCCTCCCATCCTGTGTAGTTAAGCATAGGGATGTTGCCTGCAATACTGCCTTTGCTGCCCAAAGTCAATCTCCTAATGTGACGCCAGCTGGCATAGTAATGAACCTGCTCCTGTGAAAAACTAGGTCACTCCTTGCAGTGTGTTTTGCCAGTTCTGAACCGAGCGCTTTGCGGTTTGTTGTATTAACAGAAAGTGTATGTGCATATCATTAATCACTGGAGCTGCTTCTGATAATACCAGTTCTTTGATCTTAACACTCCTCATGAAAATTGCATAGTGATACATCTTAACAGAAATGCCGCGTTTAAGCTGCCTGGTTGTGAGGAGGGTCCAGGTTCACACGTTGAGGATCCGTGATGGCGCCTGGAAAACAGCAGAAGGGTTGGGGGAGAACCTGGTCTTCACCTCTGGGATCTAGTGGGGTGAGGGGGGAGAGAAACGTTAGTGCAACACAGGGTGCGACTGTCTGGAGAGTTTGAGGGGTATCTGCTCTCCCCCGTAACGTGCCACTACTCAACAAGCATTAGCTCTTGGCTGGGTGTGGATGAGACTGGCCTTGGCATACAGGATGATTCAAGGGCAGGTGTGATGCTGTGCCACTGAGGAGGGGCTGTTGTAACCCAGCCCTTGGACCTTGAGATGTGTGGTGTGATTGAGATAACCATGGCTGGGTAGGCCTTGGCAGGAGCCAGCCTCTGCAAGATAAAGAGCTGCCCTCTTTGCAAAACCCCTCTGGCACAGACCCTGTAAACATCACAAAAAATTCACTGCTGGACTGGTGCTGGATTTAAGTGAGAGGAATTACAGTGGTGTGTGTCTGGTCCTTAACCTTTTGGAGAATGCTATCCAGGCTCCGCCAAAACGCTCCTGTGTAATGCTTTGTGGGACCACAAGCTATGTGTGCTGTGAACAGAGGCACAGACCTGGAGTACCCAAAGGAGAAAAATTGGTTACTGGCCATGCCAGGCTGTGAAACTGCAAGGACTTTGATACGGATGTAAACTCCTCAGACGTGGAGGAAAGGTAGAGATAACAGAGGTTGGTCTCTCTGATGTCTGTGGAGTCAGAATTTCACCCAATATCTAGCTGTTGTGGTTGTACTGAAGCATGAAGGACACCTACATGTTTGTGTCTTCCCTAATGCTTAAAACCCAAAGGATTTGAAACAGGACTGGCCTTAGTTGTGCATCCAGCCCAGGACTCTGGGTGAATCTGGCCATAAAATATGAAAGGCTTTGCTGTATGCTGAGTATTCTGATGGCACCATCCAAGTAGAGAAAGAAAAGCAAGACCACAGGCAAAGAGAGTGTAGGGAAAGCTATCGATCTGGTGGTGGTTGTTGTTGCATTGTTCTGATTTTTCCATTCCTCTGGGGATGTATCTGACATGCTAAGGAACAAGAGGAGCATCACAAACAGCCTGTGCACAGCTCAATAGTTGGGGAGAACGAGCAGTCTGAGTCCTATATGAAGGCTGTCAGACAGAACATACACCTGACTCCCACATGTCCAGCAAAGCCATGGGCTTCAGGCAAGAGGGAAAGTCCAAATTGTAAACTAGGGAGAGTCTGACTTCTGTTTGAAATGGTGGCTTCTTGGTACCGTCGTCATTCCAGGCTGCACCTTTCCCATGCTGTCTGCAAGAGAGGCCGCAGTGGTACCCTGGGGCTCCAGGAAATGTGACCTTTGCTTACATGGTCCAGAGTGCGGTGTCCTTGGCGGTGTGTGTTTGTGTCTGGCATTCCAGTCTTCTCTTTCCATTCCTCGAGAACTGGGGTAGGAACTCTGAGGGGTTCATCTAGAATCCTCTTCTTTGCATCCTATCTGCTGTATTTTGCCCCTCCAGGGTCAAATCACAAGATTAAATACAAGGGTCAAAATACAAGTTTTAAGGGTTAAATACCCTCTATCCTCATTGCTGCACCTCAGCAAGCAGCCCAGACTATTCAGAGCAAGGAGGAAGTTTTGGTGAGGTTTGCAAATTCTGTTTTGCCTGAGGTCACTGTCCCACTTTCAGTGGAGTTGGATATACCCATCGTGTGCCTTGTCGCAGCAGTGTGCCAGCAATCCTCTGTGGAGGAGGCACTTGACTGTCTGCTGATTAAACACTTCTTCCTTGTCTCCTCAAAGGCAAAGATTTACTTTCTACATGTGCCCCTGGAGTAGCTGCTATTACCTCTAATGGCACAGCACGCTGTGGCTGGGGAATTCAGCCCCGGCCCTGTCTCTGCTTTTCGAGCCACTCAGAGCAGCCTGTGAACAGCTTTTGTGGTTGGTTGTGAAGTGCCGTTCTCTTTGGTGGTCTAATGCAAGAAGCAGCTAAAACAGAGCCTCATTGGTGTGCACTTTTCTTCTTCATGGGGATGGGGAGTGTGTGGGGCCTCACCAGGGAAAACGCTGAGAACAGAGAGAGCGTTTCCTCGTGGGATTTTCAGTAACACTTAGATGCATTTCACCAACAAGAAAACGATCTTACGCTGGTATAGAGGGTTGTAGAAACTTGCAGGAAAGTCCCAAAGGAAGTCTTAGAGGCCCAAGAGCTGTGCAGCTCGGCTGCTTACCATAGCCATATCATCCTTGGTTTTGGTAGTGGGGGCAGCTTCTGCTCTTACCAGCATGGGGGAGTTTTGTCCTGTCTGGGTGAGTGCTGTTCCTTAGGCAGCGATCTGCAAACGTTCCCATGCGAACACCTGTGTCCATGGTTGACGTTGGCACCAGAGGTTGAATCTTGCGCTACAGCCCTAATGCTTGTGTACACTGACTGCTCTGAGTGTGTGCAGAGGGTGTTAAATGCACCTTACGCAGAGAAAGAGAATGACACACACCTTGTACATAAGGTATCCGAGGGAATCGCAAATCTTGAACTTCCTCACTGTAATGCAGTTTAAAATCTTGGTCTTGGACTGAATTATGATAAGTTGCAGTATGACATTCTCTAGCATGTCTCTCTGAAAGCACACACTACCTAATGGGCAGTGTTGAAAGAGTGGTCAGTGAGGACATGGCTTTCTTCTACGCACACCACACTGGTAACAAATGAGGAATTTCTGCTGCGTACTTTGGGCTTTAGTCACATTGACTTTGGGATTTTAAAAAATGTTAATTACCTTAAAATCTGCCTTGTAGCTTGTCTCTTGAACAAAATGGTCTTCTGGGATAATGAAGCCTTGCTTCGTCTTTATAGGCTTGGATGGTTTTGCTCCAGTCCATGGGCGATACTCTTGCCTGAAATGAGATTGTCAAGACAGAAGAACCCATAAAACACAACATACTCACAGGGTACTTCTGCTCAGAGTGGTTGCAAAGCCAGAAGGCAAGGCTGGTTACAATCAGCTCGTAATATTGAACTTGTCTAAGGCATACTGAAGAATTAAAGAACTGAGCCGAGAGGCCTGCCTCTCTCAGAAAGCCCAGGCTGAAAGACACAGCAGGGCACAGACTGGGCTAACTGGCTGCCCTGACTTAACTCTTCTTTTATTCCTGGCAAAATGTGCTCTCTCCTGGAGGTGCTTGGTGCTTTCCTCCTGGATAAGAAAAGTCAGGGTGACTTTTTGCTTGATAGCTTCATTGACCATTACAACGTAAAACATTGGCTGACTCATTGGCCACTTATTATGTAAAACATCTTGGTCTGGGGCTGTGAGTGCCTAGCCCTCACACATGTGGAGGGAGGCTGCTGATGTTCCCTTACTTGGCGTTAGCTCTCTCAACAGCAGGCACGTTTGCCAATGCGTGCTGTGCTGTGCTGCTGTGGCAACTCAGCCTGAAATGCATCCAAAGGAAGACACCATCTCAGCTGGCAGATGCTTCCACTGATATTTTCCTTCAGATGGGGGCAAGTGCTTTGACTTTGCATGATAATGTCTGAGAAGAAGGCACTTGGCTGACTTACTCTTGGAGCAGTGACATCTCGGAAATGGGTGCAGAGACCACACTGGGAAAGGGGCAACACATGTTTCGAGAACAGCATGGCAGGGTCTGGTTTAACTCAGGTGCCAGCTCCGTTCTGCAGCCTTCCCTCTGCTTCTCTGTATGTCTTGTCACAAACAGGCTTCACCAATGCCCTCTGCATTAGGACTTTCTGGATGCTGCAGTAGCAGCCAACTGAGCCGGCTTGTTTGCTCTCAGGAGAAGACAGAAGTCTGCTCTTTCTGTGCACGTATCTCTGGCAACCAATTCAGGCAGCTTCTGTAGCAAAAGGAGAGGCAACTAACGAAGCTGTAACAACCTTACATTCATACCCTGGCATATTTAAATAATAACTGTACTTTTCTAGCTGATTTATAGACAGGATCAAGGGGGAAGGCCAACTCCTGAGCCATGCCCAGGCTAGAGAAATAGGCTGTGTTTTAAAGTGCCAGGCTTAGCTTTGGTCACAGCCTTTCTAATTTTCATTTTTTTCCAAGCATGTTATTTGCTATTTTGATAGTAGCTGCGAATTCTTCTTTTAAAAATCTTATTTCAAGAGTGTAAATGGGGAGTATTGTTTTAGAATGTGTAGTTTGGTCTTGATCCTTTTAGTATATTACCAAAGTATCCGCTGCCTGGTCTATGCTTAATTTCTAAACATAGACTCAGCCTTAAAATGCTGCCCCTTTTCTTGGTTGACTTGTAGATACAGGGTACAACCCTGGAGTGTATCTAAGCCAGCGAGAAACCAGCATGCTAACAAAATTAATTCTAAAAAATTAAGTTACTGTTTCTTGACTGAATTAGCTGCCGACACTGGCTTCCTGTCAGGGCAGATGAGTGCGGGTGCAGGCACAAGGAAATGGGCAGAAGCCCGTAGCCGGGGCTGACAACAGTTTGTCAGCTTGAGTGGAGGTGGAGTGAGTTCTTAAATCCACTCAGTAACGGTTATTGCTCTACAGAAAAGCTTCCTGCCCACCGGAAAGCAAGACCAGGCCCCTGCCAGGGCTGTCTGTGTGCACTGCAAATCTTGTCTATAATCGGTTTGCTCTCGCTGTTCTGAACTGCCACCTTCTGCCTTCTCTGCATCTTGCTGTTCAAGCTTGCTCGGGCAGCAGGTTAAGTCCCTGCACAGCTCTCCCAGTGCTGGTGGTGCGGTTCCTGCTGCTTTAGCACCTCAGGATAAGGAAGCACCTTTGCAGAAAGGGGATTTTGGCCAAGCGATGCCCCAAGAAAGCAACCTTTCAGCAGGGAATCCCAGACACCTGTGAATGCCGAGTTAAATCCGAGCTCTGCTCTACTGCGCAGCCAGAGGGAGCACACAGAGCTACTGGGCAAAATACCAGCAAAATGGTACAGAGCCATCAATTACATTCCAGCAGTTTCCAGGAACTGGAATCTGCCACCCCACATAAAGCTGGATTGCCTCAAGGATGCTGGTGGCACTGATTCCTAACCATTCATCCTTGTGCCGGCTGGTCTCCCCGCTGCATTACGCTGCAATGGAGTGTGTCCCTGGCTTTCAATGAATGACTGTGCCGCCTGTCTCTGCAGCCAGCTCTGTCTCACTGCTTTGTAGCAGATCATTTGCTGATTTGGCAGGCCCCCAAACACAGCCCTTTTGGATCTCAGGACCCTCGCTTTGGCTGGAAGCCAGATTGTTCTCCTCTCAGCCTGGATAGCCAAAACTATTTTCAAGGCACCTACATGCAATGCGGAAATGCTCTGCCTTCAGCCACAGAAACAGAAATGTGAGGGCAGATACAGTCACAGCTCAGATCCACAGTAGCATTTCTTATTTGGACCCAGCACTTCCTCCTGGCGAACCCAGGACTCTAAGCCACAGGGAAGGGCTGGGCAAAACAGAGATAACTTATCCCTTTGGGAGCTGGGGTACTTGAAACAAAACAAGAAATTAAAATGATAACCTTTGGTCCAGAAAGTATAGCTAACTAAATTTGCTCTTTCAGCTTGCAGGACACATGCACTTATCTCCAGCTGTATAGCCAAGAGTCAGAAGGAACACGAGCCCAAATACCAGTAGCTGACTTGACTAGAAATCAGTCAAGGAGTCATGAGTGGAGTCAAAATGCAGAAGCTACTCAGAGCCTGGGGAAGAGGAATGACCTCTTTTTAATGTTACTTAAAGATGTCAAGTGTCAAGATTTAGTGATTGTCTCCCCCCTTGTACTCCCTGGTGTAACGTTTGCGCCCTGTGCTTGAGGAAGCCAAAGCGTCAGGTCCAGCTCAGCCGGTGCATTGCCTCTCCTGCCCTTCCCCATGTCTGTCACCACAGGTGGTGTCTTGTCCAAGATCACACAAGTAGCAGTTATTAGCCAGAGAACAGCATGGTGGGAGAGGACATTACAGAAATGGCATGGAGGAGGAGAGAGCCCTGCATGGTGTGCCATCCAGCCCCTGCTGGGGATGAACACAAGAGACATTGACTGTTGCTGCTGGAGAGAGTCATCTTCTTCCTGCTGTACACCTCCTCCTCCTCCCCTCGTCCCTAGATAGCAGCAGTTGTCAGGTTACTTTGGGGCTGGCAAGGACCTGCAGTGAAGGGGAAATAGCCTCCAGGCCCATAACTCAGTGTCCAGGCTCTTTTCAGGTTCTGTTTTGCTCTCCATTGTTACAAACTAGAGGTGAGATTTTTGATCTCCCTAAATAGAAATGACCCAGTGGTACTTAGAAGTACTAAAGCATTGGGGTTGTGAAAGAAAAAGGCCTCCCAAGTTGTAGCAAGGCTTTAAAATAGTAGAGATCAAAAGGGAAGGGCTGCTTTTTGTGTACTGCTGTTGCTTTACATCTGACTCGCTCTAGGAAGGAATAAGCAGCAGCTTTTTGCAGGTGGTTGCCCCGTTACTCTGTGGAACTGCTTTGATCACATAAATCACTGGTTTGTCGATCATTTCTTTGCTCTTTCTCATAATTGGTTAATAGAGCCCAGGGAAAGGCGTTTCTTCTTTTGTAATGCGTCAGGATGAGTCGTCTGGAGGGGAAGGTTTGAATCAATGCAGTGTGGAGAGCCAGGAGGCTTGTGGCCTGCTGGGACAGTTTAACTCCCCAGGGGTGACGGGAAATGGAGCAAGTGGGAGTACAGCTAATGTGTATGCTCAAAACAAAAAAAGTGTTAGGCTATAATTACCAGAGCGTTACTACGAAGCCCAGCTTTGAGGAGAGCTGTTTCAGCAAGCTGGTGGTTGTGTGCCGTCTCCCTCCCTGGGTGAGCAGGACCACCTGTACCACGGCTGTCGCACAGCCTAGACAGGGAGTCGGGCAGGGGGGATGCTCCCACCGGCTCTCACCACGACTCACCATGTGACCTCACAGACTTCAGGGCATGATTTGGGAATGATGGATCCAGGATTGGTCCTTCTGTTCCTTCCAAACACAGTGTGCTGCTGCTGCCAGCTCTGCCTGCTGCGGCTCGGGCTGCTGGGTGCTGTGAGGCACGCGGCTGCCGGCCCATGTGCTGCCTCCAGCTCTTTCCCTGTTTCGTGTGCTGCATAAATATTTTCTGGCCTTGCAGAGAAACCTGCCTGTGAAATCTTTTTGATTTCACTGACCTGGTGAAAATCTAACCTAGAAAGCTTTTCGATTTCACTGAGATGGAGGGCATTTCTACTGGGCGTGGGGAGGCAGAGGGTGGAAATGGAATACTGACCATGCTGTTTGCAATGCTGGGCCTGCCATTTCCAGCCAGATTTACCTTCAGTATTTATGGTATTCATTTGCCTCGTTTTGTATGCCATCAATGGCATCACAGTTAGTGCTTTAGTACCTCATCTTTATGTCATGGTTTGCTTCACGTGATTAATTATCAGTGGTGTTTGGTGCCAGTGCATTACAATCCCATTTTTCATTTAAGAAATAGAGAAGGCAGCTCATCCTGTATAGCTGAACGTAACTCTGAGCTACGCTGCCTGAGCTAGTCTGCATTTATTTTTCCATTGCCCTCTTCCTTCTCATACCCAGCACACCAGTGAGAATTAAGCAGCATCATGAACATTTGTCCCATTTTCCCTTCAGAAGAAAAGTTGTGTGTACAGTTTGGGGGTCTCTGTTATTTTCTTTTCAAAGTACACGCTACTCTAGACGTCTGTTGGGGAAGCCAGACCGGTGTGCAAGAGGTTTGGGCAGAAGGCAGTGGGGTATGAAATAGCACCCCATTTGCAATGCAGCTCCTTGCAGGTGCTCAGGCAGGTTCCTGGCACAGCCGTGCAGCCGCCCCTTCAGGTGGGACAGTTTTGTTTTGCCCAGGCAGAGCTGGGCAGCCAGCGGTGCTCTCCCAGAGGATAGGCTGTGTCTGCTTACGGCAAAGACCTGCACAGGTAAGGGCGATATGACATCTCCTGGTCAACAGAGGATTGCAAATGTCATGGGTCATGGATGCACCGGCGAGAGCTCTGTGGGATGGACAAAGCCAGGAGCCCTCCTGGATAGCGGAGCCATTAAACTGCTTTTCCTCTGAGCTGTGTCAGACACCGGTGGCGTGCTGGAGGCCCTTCCGAGCCTTGGACACAGGAGCAGATTGTACCCATTCTTCTAACCAGCCAAAGAGCACAGCATGAGGACAGAAATGAGGGAAACGAAAGGCTGAAGGAGAGGAAAAGCTAGAGGGGTAGAGGAAAGACATAGTAGAGGGGCAGAGAGACCAGCACACAGGAATTACAGAGGAGGAAAGCAGAAGACACCTGGCTGCTTCCTGTCTCAGCTCTCACCTGTAGCAAGGTCAGGCAGTACTTGGAGCAGCTCATAACTCACAGGAAAAAAAAGCAACAGCAAAAGACTGGACTGAAATGCCAGGAGAAAATCCTTAAGCCTAAAACTATTGTCTTAGGGTGAGTTTTGGGGGCTTGCTCTGCTCTCAGACAGATCCCCAAGGAAAGAGCACTTAGAATTGTGTGATAGGACAGGCAGCTGCTTCCCTCTTATCGGAGCTGTGTGAATGTGGGTAGTTCTTAGGGTCTTGACTTCTGTCATTATCCCATTTCCCATTCTTTCCCCTTTTCCTCTAACGTGGGTGTACTTTGAGTGGAAGAAATGCCTCCTACCTTTATGCAACAGCTTTGAATCTTCCCTCTTTCAGTTCTGCAGTGTACTTTGCAGAACAGACATCCTCTCTTGAGCCACTATTTCCAGCCCCCCTCGCTCTCTCCTCCCACAGCTCTGTTCCCCTCCTAAGCCCTCCCTTCCCCCAGCCAGGCTATGCAGCGCACAGCAAGTCTCTCTGGATCCATCCCAACGCCTGCACCAAGCAAGCTTACTTCTTAAAGAGCGTAAAAATCAGGGCTTCAGTATTAATTTCCCCAAGCAGCAAGATACTTAAGAATGTAAAGATAACTGTAAGCCTTGATTATAAAAGATTTACTCCTATTATTACGGATAAGCATGTGGTTAAATATCTTGCTGGATGAAGGATGGAGCTCCTCATACACAGTGCTATTAACCCTGCCAGCTCAGGTGTGTGCTGTGATCCCATACTCTGCTGAACATGAGTGCAGGAATTTTCTCTGTTTTCCTCTGCACAGCTGAAGTAAGATGCTTTTCAACGTGAAGCAGCCACCACAGTTCACCTTGCCTTTCTGCACCAGCACTATGTGAAGGCAGGTGAATAGTACAGACAGCAAAATAGGGGAAGTAGTCTCATTCCCCTTCATTCTGCGGGATCTCCCCTGGTGGGGAGGATGTGTCTGCTCCTGGTCACAGTGCAACAGCACATGCTCACACAAGAAGGTGGGAGTTCAGTTTGCTGAGGGGTATTCTACCCTGCTATTCCCAAAAGCATTAGCAATGGCACATCAGGCTCTTTCTCCTTAACGACCTGAGCTATTTATGCGTTTTCATCAAAGCAACAAAACAGAATTGCTTGCTCTGGGTGAGCAGGAAACCCTGCTGATCTCAAGGCCCTCAGTATGGTCTGCTTTACTGCTGTGCCTCCCACCTGTGAACAAGTCAGGTGTTCTTGACTCTCACACCCGCTCAAAACACCTGTAGTGTGGAAACACCAACTGCAGAGATTAGGCTCAGCTCGGGGCTGGCATTCTGTCTTTGTGCAGAAATTTGCAGTCACCCTCCCCCCTTCCCCGAGTGCTAATACAAGCAAAGCCGATGGGTGGGGGAAGAAGAGGCAAAACAATCGTTCTCAGCTCTGATGCAACGTTTTCACTTACACATTTGAAGTGCTTTCCAGAAACTGGCAGGTTACCAAAGGGAAAACTGAGGTCTGAACTGACTTAAAGAAGTACAGCTGAGCCTTGAACAGGGCTCCCCTCCCAGAAATACCAGCCATGGCAGAGAGCTTGTGCCTTCATCCCCGTTGCCTTCTAACAAGGTAAGAAGATGACATCCAGAGAACAGAGCCAGCTGGAGATACCTGCTGACAACATCAGCTTCTCTCATCCACTGTAGAAGGGAGCTAAGTAAAGCACTTATCTATTTCTAAAATGTCTGCTAAATGCAATCAAAACCTAGTACTACAATTAATTGTGTGCAAAGATAGAAGTACACAGCACCTGCAACATACTGCTGAAAGAGAGAAGCCACTTCCATGAGCCCAAAGGACAAACCCTTGGGACGGTGCGGAGGGGGCCACTAAGCGCTTCCTTCTGCCTCCTCCAGAATCACTAAGGTGTAATCTACTGCAACCCTCTGCAGCTGTCCCCAGGATCTTTTCACAGTTGGAGCACATCCCATTTTAGCCTTTCAAGTGCAGCTTGTATTGATCTGCCTTGGTCTGTGTGCCTGAGCTCCCCCCCATGTAGCCCAGTTAGGGTTTGCCTTTATTCAGAGCCTGCAGAACTCCAGCTGAAATCCAGGGACTGGACACAGGAGCTGCCCCAAAGATCTGGGGACATGGGGCAATATTTTGGAGGGCAGGCACCTGTGCCATCCTTCCACACTTTATACAGAGTTACTCTTTCAAAACTAAAAAAATCTTTGCTTCCTCAGAGGTACAGGTATTCTTCCAACACGCCCTGCACCTTTATCTTTCTCCTGGCCATAGAAAGACCAGAAGACACTAGGAATGGGACTGGTCGTTTTGTCTTGGTCGCTGATCCTGGGGGTGGGTTTATTTTGTTCTGGTAAATGCCAGCTCAGGCTGGCTGGCTGCATCCCGTACAGCCAGTTTTGTATGCAGCCGAGTTTCCTTCTGTGCTTAAACAAGAGTGCTGAGAGAAAAATGTAGTAGGAACTTGCAGAATGAAATCTCACAGGAGCAGTGCACTGATGCACAAAAGCATATCAAACGGTGCTGAACGTTACAGGGGACTCACCACTACACTTGGGTGCTCTACAGAAACAAACGTCATAGGCTGTTGCAGAACCACGCAATCAAAATCCCTGAATTAAAAAGAAACAAACCAACCACAAAACCTAAAAAACCCCCCACCATCGCCTTACAGAATTAAGCAAGAAAACTACCGCTGCCATTAAAAGCTTGGAGTGGACTGTGTATCAGTGCCAGCTTTCCTGCACTGTCCTGTTCAAGCCAGTCTTTCCCTCCCTTCAGATCTCTTGTCTTTCACATTAAGCAAGCCCAGCCAGCTGCTGAGTCCTGACAAAGTCACAAAATACAGCTGGAGGCTGCTGCCTAGCAGCGTCCATACGGCAGTAGCATATCCTACCGGCAAGAGCCTCGTGGCGCATGCCTGACCCGGCTGGGTGCAGAGCCTGCTCAAGCACCTGTAGCACACAGGACTCAAATGACCCGTTTCTGATGAGAGCAGATGCAGCTGACCCCACACACAGAGCCCGGTCCTCAGGGCCACCCTACCTGCTCGCAGGGCTGAGCCATAGGGAAGGGCTGATATTCCTGCAACAGCAGAAAAGGGGGAATCTCCCCAAGGTTCTCCCTAGCGAGGAAATGAGAGTGTCTAACCAAAAACGTGTGTGTTTTCTACACCTTTGCTCCTCTCTAACCATCTACCTTCAGTGGTCCCTGCCCGCATGCCTCTGTGCAGGACACACTCTCCCTTTTCCCAAGTCCCCTAAAGACATTATGTGGTTCACCAATGTTCTCCTCAGGGCCCAGCACCCTCCAGCTGCCCCAGGTAACAGAACCCACCCTTGCTCTGCCCCTTCCACAGCTGATCTGCCCTTCCTGCTTCCCCAGCGCTGCCTCCTCACCTGTGGGTGGGTGCAGCCTACAAGAAGTGGGGCAGGTCCCTGCTGTCAGAGGGTAGTGGAGCTGTGCATGGCCACCAAGGGACAGCTTAATGCACAGGTAGTGTCCTTCTAGCCTTTGTCAGAGAGGAAGATGAAGAACATCAACCCTTAATGGTGCTATTCAGCTACTACCTGAGGATGAGATGTTTGCAGGCTGCAATGCTGCCTTTGGAAAATAATAAGGTAAGAGGAAAGGATGACTGAACTTTAGTGACATTAGTGGAAATGTCCTTGTGGTTGTGAGTGCTCAGCTCACAGCAGGTGGGTGTGGGGATTGCCCCTTCCCTGCCTGAGACCAGGGGAGTGCTCCTGGGGCTTTGGCATGACCGAAGCTACCAAATACAAACCCAGTGCCCCAAGTGTAACTGAAAATGAGTGTGAGTAACTCTGCCAAGTACCTGCTTAGTCTTTCTGTAAAAAAAAGTAACAAATCTAAATCAAAAGAGACTCTTGCAGCCTGTGAAGCTATTGTGGACTTTCTTCCTGCTGCTCGTTGTGACTCCTGTGTGCTCAGTGGTATGGGCATTTCTTAAATTTGCAACGTTGTACTAGGTGATAATTCAAAGAAACTGTGGGAATTAGTGGAATAAGATAAAAGTGGTTTGACTTGTATAGTCCTGTCTGCATTAGTTGTACTGTACAGCCTTCAAACAGCGTAAAGGTTTCATGTGAGAAATTTGTCCTGGTGTAGCTGCCCTGGCTTGTGCCTCTATCCTCATCCTGCACTGTTCCTCTGGTCAGCCGTGAGGATTCCCTCGACTACCTTGAAGTCTTAATTTTTGTAAAATTTGTTTTGATTTGCGTGTTGGTATGTCACCCCAGCCAGTACTTTGTCATGTGATCTGTAAACTTCTTGCTCTTTCATGACAGTAGTTGAGAGCCCTGCGTGAGAACAGACAAGTTGGAGGGAAGAAAGGTGTGAGAAGTGACTCTTTGCTGAGCGTTAGAACAGCCGTAGGGAAGCTGCGGCTCTAATGCAGGCTAATGCACCCTTCCTCTGGGGTCAGGCTGAAGGAGCAGGGGAGGCTTCAACATCACGTGGAGATGGATGTGTTTCTGAAAGATGAACCTTGCTAGTCTTGTTCTAGGCAGGTTTCTCTGAAGTAATTCCTGTACTGCTTTGAAATTTAAAAGCGCTTTTCTTCAAAAATAATCATCACTCTGTGACTGTCCTGTGAGATGTGGCAAAGGATAAAATAGTGCATAAATTTAAGCACTGCAGTTATCGTTCCAGAGTCCGTATGTTAACTGCACTCGTACCAGGGCAGCTGCCTGTGTGTGGAGGAGTGGGATAAGCAATACGCTCTCCCATGCAGGCCTGTAATCCTTCCCAGGGCCCCCAGTGTGTTTGTCTTAAAAGCACTGTGATAAATAATCTAATGAATTGCAATTATGAAGAGAAATGTCCCTTAGGTACATAACATAATAAGTGTCTAAATACTTGGGATTCTATTGGAATAAAAATAATAAAAAAATAATTACTCTTTTAATATACCTATGAGGTATATTAAAACCTGCCAAACATCATTATGAGGGAGTGTGTGGTAACAACATGAAACTGGTACAGTATTCAACAGCAGCCTTGTAGGAGCTGAATCCCCTCTCCTGCCGTGCTGGATGTCAGTGAGAACAAGGGTTGAATTTAGGTGCATCCTGCCTGACTGCTTGTTCCAGAACATGAGCATCTGTAATCAGTCATACTGATCACAGGGAAAGGAAGGCATCAATAACACAAAAGTCACTGAATTTTTAAAGGGTCTTTGGGAAAGGTGGTTTGTGACAATTTTTCCCATTACCCATTAGATGGCATATTTTTGGGGATATGTCCCCTATGTCTTCACGTCTGACTAATCTTTGAGGCAGTAATTTGGCTCACCTTGAATGTGGCATTCCAGGACTTTTAAAGGGAAAAAGATGATGGCACTGACAGATTTGGGGAGCGCAGCTCAGTGCGACAGGTCCCGGATAGCTCCAGTTGTCAGAAGTCCTGTGTCTCCCAGCAGTGGGTAGGTAAAGCACTACCGCGCTAGGGGTGGCATCAGGGATCCCACCCCGGCTTACTCCCTTCTCTCTCCCTAACCACGGCAGAAGCTAGGAACCGCAGGGCGGCTCAGCTGCCGGCGGCGCGTACCCGAGGCAGGCTCCGCTGCAGAGGCACACGGGCGGTGCTCGCCGGGCCGGGCCGGCGCAGCCGGGGGCGGGCACCCGCCTGGGGAACAAGCCACGCTTTTAAGGACCGCGCTTCCAAAAGCAAACGCGGCTTTGGCGACAGGTTGGGCCCGCCGGCGAGGCGGCAGCCCCCGTCCCCCCTCCTCCCCTTGGTTACAGCTCCCCCCGCGCCGCGGTTGTTTGCCGGCATCCCCGCCCCGCGCTGCGGAGGAGCATCCCTCGCCCGCGGCAGGGAGCCCCCCCCGGGCTCGGGGCGGGGAGCGGGGCGGTCACCTGGGCCTGGTTACCTGTAGGAGGTGGTGTGGCCGCCGTCCGCCTGCGAGCGCGGCCGGAGCTGCTCGGGGCCGCCGCAGCCGTCCGCCGTCGGCCTCCCGCCGCCGCCGGGCAGGGCGCAGGCGG
>VYZW01011280.1:5760-19760 GCA_013401315.1 Balaeniceps rex
GACTGTTTTTCTAGATGATGTTAAAGAAGCAGGTGTCTTGTCAAACAAGCTATCTCCTGGTGAAATTCTAGAGAAGAAAAAGATGAAACTATCTGAACTATTTTCAGTGTTCTAACAAAACATTAACATTTGTTTTGCTTTGTTGTTTCATACTTCTACAACATAGATCACAGAATCTGCAGCATACAGCTATATTTAAAGACCCGTTAAATCACAAAGCCACGAGAGTAAGTTATAATAGAAGAATTGAGAAGAGTGCGTATTTTCTGCATACCTTGATACTTTGTTCAAAACCTACTCAAACTAATCTTACATCATACTAATTTGATGCTTCAGTTTCAATTTTCTCTGAAATTAATTATGGAATGTAATGATGGCATTCTAACATTAACTTAAAAACTTAGGAAGATTTTTTTTTATTATTTTGACAAGTTTTTAAGAGTGTGAAGGAAAGGTTGAACCAAAAATTATGACATTTGATTGAAACAGAAGTATTTTGTTACCTCCATTCCTTAATAAAAGAAAAAGGAACATTAGCATAGTTTGGGATTTCCACCCCACTTGCAGTATGATAGTCATTCTCTGCACTTCCGTCAAAGGTGCCACAGAGTCCCATTGTATGTCTGTAATCTGAACTGGGTGCCCTAAGTGTTATGCTCATTCCCCATTCACTCACATCAGCACGAACGAAAGCTCCAGAAGAAAACAAAACCTAAAGAGAGAATGATGATATCATTATGAGAGACATGACTTTTATTTTAACTAATAAAACCAGGTATGTTTGTTGGCAAGGAACAATTGGAAAAGGCCAGGCATATAAAGACATCCTATTAAATTCTTGCTCTAACTATTCTGGATCAAATTTCATTATTTCTTCTTCTCATGAAGCCCTGTAAATAAAAACCCTATATATCTCAACCTTAGCAGGCAGCAAGATGGTGCACTATAGGTCCATAAACTTCATCCATCATTAGCAGGTATATTGTGGAAAGTCAGTGACTGCAAAACCACAGAGAATCAAAGATCAGCTGTGCTGCTCACTCTTCACATGCTAGCATATAGAAAGAGATGATTCTGGTAATATGAATATTGGCAGCACCTTCCTCAACTTTCTTTTTGTCAGCTACACGATTCCCTGTGTTAGTAGCTTAATACAGAGTCACTTTCTACCTGCAAAGCTGATCCCAAATGTTCTAGATAGCTCAGAATATTCTCAAATATTTACTATTTAATTTTAGGCAACGTTACAATCTCTTGAAAGAAATACTAGAAGTCTCAAGAACAAAATCCACGGCAAGTTTAAACGCTGTTTCTATTACTAACTTGCTGTACAAGTCTGAGAAAGTCACTTAATTTTTCTGGTTCCCAGTATTCTTTTAATTTCTCTATTGCCTAACGTTGTCTTAATATTTCATGTATGAGGTCTTCAGACGAAGTGCTTCAGATAAAAGTTAAATATTTAAAATAGTCTTATACCAATAGTCAAACCCAAGTTGAAAAGGCATATATGTTTTTATGGCTTGCCTTCCAGACCAACAGAGTGATTAAAGAGCAGTTGAGGGCTTCATTTTTACATTCTGCTTCATTTGAAGTTCAGGGGAGTACTACAGCAATTCTATCTACAAAAGAAAAGCTACAGGAAATTATAAAAGCAAATGTGAATGTTTTATCTGAGGGCCACATTCTCTAGAGAAACCATCTACACTTCTAATTCTGTGGATGTCATTTGGCATACTTAATTATCTGCATGCACAGCCTTCTTCTATGACACTGGCATAAGCAAAACAGAGCACACAGAGATCATTTTGGAACTTTAGGGCTGCAAAATAAGTGCATATTGAATCTGAAAACCGCACCTTCCACACAAGGGTTGTACACTGGGATTGACAACATGGTTACAGAAAGGTATGCATGTTGACACATCCTTGTTTTTGAGGACGACATCCTTCAGTTACAAGCAAAACACTGGCCAAAGGACTACAGTTGTAAAATAAACATTATGCTAATGTTTAATTGCAGAAAATAAAACACGTTTTAGTTCTGAAGTTGGTGTGAATCGGTAAAAATAATTGCCGAGATAATTGCTTGCAGATGCAATGGTTATTTACTACTTACTGTTACTTTTCTTCCTAGGTAGGATTCAGTGATTCTGACATTGCTTCCTGTTGTGTCTCTATTTATTACAGATAAGTGTGGCTGTGACTCATGTAGCTGACCACTGCACATGTCAAATGCAATTATATCACTTCCTTCTTTGGCAACAAAGCCACAGTTACAGGATGCTGGGTAGTGAAGACTTCCACAGTCCCACTGGCGAACATGAACTTCAAAGTCTCGAGATGTACTCTTATAGAGAACAAACGTTCCTGTTTTAAAATTGTCATAGAGTCTGGAATCAAGAGAATAGCGTGTGATATCACTTTGGTTACAAAATAACTGTATCACCACATGTCAGCAACTTTTTCTTAAAACAGATTTCTAATCTTTGGTGAACTTTGATACTGCAACTCTTTTTCCTGCATCAGAAAAACCAAACAGTATAGCCCACAAACCAACACACAACTTTATTCTGAACTAACACCATCATATCTTCCTCTGTGCAGCTCTAAATCAAAAAAGTTAAACCTGTTTTACAGCAGAAAAATAAGGAATAAAAGAATGGTCATGAGTGGAGTATATGTAGACAATGGTTGTGAATGGAAACATAACCATGAAGCCACTGCCATTCTTTGATGGCTTTTTTAACAGTGCTTATGACAGGGAACTGCAGGGTACTTCTCAACCTTCATGTTTCTACAGCAGTACACCTGTGCAGCAAGCATAGCAGCGCGCATGTGAGGGGCAGCTGCTGAAAACTGCATAAGTACCCTTGACAAAATGATTCAGAAAGTCACATACTTTTAAAAAGGTCTGCTTTATTAAGATGGAGACAGGGAGTGCTTATTCCCAAAGATTTGAAAATTTTTTAAGATGAGAACTGTAAATAGCAACTTCCTTTTTTTCCCTTAGGGGTAGCCATCTGTTCCCTGAAGCAAGGTTAAAATAGCCAATTTAATGATTCAGCGGTAAGAAGGCAGGGGGCGTGGGAAGAAAGAAAAGAAAGAAAAAAACCCAAAGTTTTGTTGCAAGTTTAACAGCCTCTTGGCTATAAATGGCATTTGACAGTTAATTGCAGAATGGTGATTTGCTTTGTGTATAATGGGCCAGCAGACAAACTGCAGATGGCTACCCTACTGGGACTGCACAGGATTACCTGTGATTCAGTAAGGACAGTTCTTTTTCTATTTGTTTCCTCAATTTGTAAAATAAAGTACCAACAGACTTTATCCTTAAAAAGAAAGTTCTTTCCCCACAGCATCATGCTTCCAGCCAGACCATATAACAGTAAATCATTGCCTCATAAGAAAACTTGATCATAATGCATCAATGGTTAAAATACCCAGTGAAACCATCCCCGTAATTCCCACTTAGGAGGAGGAACTGCAAGATTCAGGATAACCCCAGTGACTTTATTGTTATTATTACTAGTCACAGTGCTATCAGAGAAGCAATTACAACTTGTCTTTTCCCTTCCGTTATCATGTTCACAAGAAGAGTAGGGTTGTGGGCTGAACATCCTTATTTGGAGGCAACATATCCTCCTCACCCTGCTACTTGAAGAAACGTGCTTCTGTTGAGCAGAGAATATAAAAGTCCCAGGTGTGGAACCTGTGTTTGTTTTGACACCTTCCATGAATTAGAAACACTTTGAAAGACAGAAGCATACCAAAAACATGCCAGCTGTGGCCAAGAAAGCTGTCTTCACTTTAGAAAGAAGGTCAGTGATGTGCAAGTGACAGCACTGAGTAAGTCGCTTTCAATACCATTAATGAACTCAGCACAATGTTACACAGACGGCAGATAGCTTCTAGCAACTTCATCCTTACAAGGATTCAATACTGACACCAAGAAATAGGGAAACTATGCTATAGATCGGAAACATCTTTGCATTAAAGCAGTTTTGCCTAATCAATCATTTAATTATTGTTCATATTTAATAACATTTCTATCTTTCATAGTCAACAGACTGTACAGCAACCACTCCTCTCTTGGCATACTCCTCTAAAAAGGAAAATAGTTCATTTGCTTCACTCTTTTGCCACAACCCCAAAACTTGCATTTAGAAATACAAATCTTACAAACATCATAATGACTGGCAAGCTTTTACTAACTAAAGCACGTTTATCCTTATTGTCCAAGAAAGAATGTAAAATACAGAGTGCAGTTGTGGAAAACTACAGCTAACTTTTATCACCAGCACAGGTTTTAAATAAATAAACAAAACCTCACCCCCCAAAAAACACCCACAAAAATCCCAGCACACTTAAAATTAAGAGCAGCAGCCCAGTGATTACCTTCCATCAAATGTAATTATATGAGGGTCAGTAAATGAGTAGCAGTAGGCAGTGGGCAGATCCTTTACTGTAATCTTCAAAACAAAGAAGCACATAGTAAGCCATGTCAGATTAGGAAATAAACAGACTCAGGCACATTATTTATCTTATGATACTAGTTCACATTCTAATAAATAAAATATATTATACTTTTAATCAATCTGAGTAGTTGTATCAATATTAAAATGTAAAAAAATTCAAATGAAAACGCAGCATTTCAATGAAAATAAAACAATGGAAAACTGACCACTTAGAAATCTTGGTGCGAGTCAGCAAGTCACAACTGAAATAGAAACTTCATTAACATCAGCCACATTTCTGGCCAGTTTACAGAGCTTAACATGAAGATTTTCAACCTGTGTGCTTTCTGGAACATAGCCATTCCACAGGAAACTCTCACTGGATATAGGCTCGACTGCAATTCTGGTAATTCTGTCTCCATCTTGCATAAAGTCTGTCACAGCAGTGAAATAAATTACAGCTTGACTACAGATTCCGTTATTGCAGGGTTTCTGGAGAAGATCCACATGACAAGAAGAAAGAGCCAAGTTTAAACCTAACTGCTCTTTACCTGTTTTAATGAAAGCACATCATTAGTGAGTTTTCCTCTAAATAAGTCACATTTTGTATACTACTGTTAATATAGATACTAACTTATTTACAAACATTTTCATAAATTAAAATAACTATGCATTTTTCTTGGGTTTGGTCATGCAGAACCCCCTCTCTACATCTTCATACACACACCCAAGAAAATGGCTTTGAATTTTCCAGTTTGATAGACAAATGGAAATCATGATAGGCTTGTTAATGTGACATAAAAATGGTTGGCTGCATAGGCAAGGCTCCTCCTGGCGTTCACAGGACTTGTGCTTGAGAAAGTACCGCAGAAAACCGTAATAATAGTAAAAAAATGAGGACTTCACGACTGCATATACAATGCTTGCAACACAACAGGTCAACAAAATCAACTTTGCAAGTATTATGGTCTATTCAAGTTAAAGAATATGGCTCCGATACCCATAGCTGCCAAAAACACCTGCTAACTTCAACAAGTAATGGATTATGGACACATTCTTCCATACTTTCAGCAGCAGTATATACAGCCTGTGAATATTTTTTTTTTTTTTTAACATTTTAGAAAGTATTTTACAATGTAACAGCTTCTCCAAAGAATGAGACCAGTGGGAATATTTAGAAAAACACATTAAACATACCGAATGCAACAAAAATCAGGATAATACTTACCTTCATCAACAGTATTTAATATTAGTGAGATTTTGCAGTCACTTTCAAGCTGGCTAAACTCAGGACAAGGAATAGGAATGCTACTTTCTATTGCCAGTCTGTATTCCTTCCCATCTTCTGATATATTGTATGTTTCTGGATGTATCTGGCACAGAAGAAATTGTACTTAAAATGCAAGCTTTGCAAGTAAACTACAGCACTGTTTACTAACCAGCTAGGAGTACAGTATAAAAAACTAAAGAGGTGGAATGGCATGGTGCGTGGCCTGCTCCACTTGATCAAGCTTATTTAGATGGCCTGAAGAGCAGTGGCATACTGGGGAGAAGATAAGGACACAGCAGCAAGAGTCTTGAAGAGATGGGAGTAAGGGGCAAGGATAAGGAAAAGGCAAGAGTAAAGGCTAGCTAGAAAGGTAAGGAATTAGCAAACCACACTAGCACCACAAAACTGTATTCTCTGGATTACTTCTGGAAGCTAAAATACAAACAGTTTGGTGTAATGTTGGAGGGAAGGGAGGGGGAAGCTACCTACAGGCAACAATGTCCCAAAAGATTTTGGAAGCACCACATTTCTCTTGGGATTCCTCTCCGTAAACTTACAACACAGCTCACTATAGATGCATAATCAAAAACGCAACTAGAGATCAGTAACAGAGGCCTGAGCATTATACATTGGGTGAAATCCTGAATGCAGCCTCACAGGAAAACAAAAATAACGCATTCACACTTCGCAGTGTGCCCTACAGACTTGCACTTACATAAGATAAATCTGGGCCCCGATCCTGCAGAAACATAAGGATTTGCCCTTCATAAAGTTAAGCCTGAGCTCAAGTCAACAGGACTATTCCCAACATGTAATGACATGCAGTATGTCCTTCTGGGATTGGGGTCCCATTCCTGGCCAGCAAATGGGTCCCTATAGCTATATCCACAACAGGAATTAAAATGAGTTTGGAGCTTGGCTTCTGATCAAGTGGCATGGCACAGCTCATGTCCCAGTTTCCCTCTCTAAGCCCAGACCGGGCTGGCCTCACCCTTCCCTTACCCCCATGGCCAGCTGGGAAGAGGCCCTGGCCTAGGCTATCCCATGAGCCATGTGCTGGAAGAGCCTGCTGGCACAGCCCAGAATCATGCCAGAAAAGGCAGCAGCAGTTAAACATAATGGACAACAGTGTGCCAGGGCTCAGGTCTGAGCCATGGCCCTCCTAGTTTACATATACAGCGTCAGAGTTGACTCTAGCTGCTGGAAATCGAGGCTTTCGCTATGTGTGTAGTTGCTGATTCAGCCTTCCTTCACCTTGAGCACATGGGGAGCACAGAAACAACTTTGACTCTTCTGCTTTTCGATAAATTTAAGTTCACTACAGCCAACAACACACTCTATTAATTCACAATTAATACATTTTGAACGTCTTCTAGTCAGAGGACTGACTGCTGTAGCAATACTCGGAAAGATTCCTACTACGATAAAGTAAAACATTATTTTCTTTCAAAATTACCTTAATGCCAGCAAAAAAATCCTTGCTCTCAACAGAAGAGCTTTGTATATCCGGCTTCTCCGTGAAAAAAGCAGAACAGCTACAGTAGATCTGTAGAGCAAAACCAGCATAATAGAACACATTTTTGACAGGAAGTGGTCACGTGAAGACAAAACCCAGCCATCATGGGTCAGTTTGATAGATTTATCATGCCCAGTCTTCTGTTTGCACCAGAAGTTACCAATAGCCAGTGGTGTTGCTTAAGAAAAACACAGAAACAGATCGGGCATCCTAAGACCTTTTTCTGGCATACTCCACCAGCGGTGCAGAGACTTCTTGAACTAAAGGCCGCATACAAACCATGCTGTTTAACAAGCACCTAAGTCTCCACGGATTTAAGAAATCCCTTCCGGAGCATTTCTGCACCGCATAACATCTTGTGGAAATGTATTCTATACTTTATTACATGTTATTTACTTCTTTTTATCTGTTTCACATTTTTTGCCTTTTAATTTTGTTGAGTGTCCATTAGATCTTAGATTATGCAAAACAACCATCCCCTCCTCGTCCTCTTACTATACTTTTTTCCTGGTGTTATAGGCCTAGATAATCTTTTTCAAGCTGAAGAATTTACTGTGATTTCCTCCACTGAACCAGTTTCATGCTACTGTGGTTTTGCATTTTTTCTTTGTTTATTTTGCTGTATCCCTTTTGAGATGTGTTGACCACACATGCAATATTTCAGATCCTGAGAAAACCAAGGATTCAGAGCAGCAGCAGGTAGGTTATGACTGTACCTTTCCTTTTGCTTGTCACTGAGCTAACACTGTCAGGCAACTATTCACAAAGTCCCTAAAGGATTTTTGAGGATTAGCAGTTGCTATTGTTGTCCATAAGCCATCCAAGCAGCCTGGATTTGGCTTGAACACACATGCACATACATACCAATCACGTGGTTTTTTGGTTTTTATTTTGGACAGGAAAAATTAACCTGTGTTTTTGTATATACAGGTAGAAAGCTTATTGATTTTCCAATGCTTAAGCTTCTCAAAGTTACCATGAGAGCCTAGATCTTGATTCTGCTACCACAGGAGGTAATGCAGGTACCCCTGCTGCTTTTCATGGCAGAGATTAAACTATTTAAATCTGATCCTAGAGACAAAAACATCAAGCAGCAGCTCATTATTGATTCAGAGAAAAGAAATCTACCTAATGAATCAACAACACAGCTTCTCACAACCTCTGGCTCTTACAGCCTCTCACTTAGATGCAGTTGCATCCAAAAATCCTCTTAATTTACAGTACCAAACAAAATCACAGTAGAGGGTGAAGAAGACGCAACCTGAATAAACATTTATCCCCTGGAGGCACACTATATTGTACTGAGACAAACAGTCTCAAAACCTTAACAGCAGTGAGAATTACTTATATATTCTGTGGTATTTCCACATTCATATGGGCACTGTTGGTGTAGACAACAACTAGAGGCAGTATGCTTCTGCCAAGAAAAGTTATACAGCAAGGTGCTGGAACTGTCTCTAACAACTGTTAGTGTCTACTGAGCCATATTTACAAAGATACAAGAAATTATAATTATGTTTCAACATACTCTGTCTCCAAGTCTGACGTTTATCCCATCTAGTTCTAGAAGTGAGAACATATGAACTGCTGTTTCATGTTTCAGTTCTTCCTTGATACCTTCAGGAGAAAGTCTTGACCAAGTTACAATGAATCCGACTGAGCTGTTTGCAAAAGGAACACCAAAGGTACACCTTAGGTAAATGCTGCCTTTGATCAACTCTGCTACAACTTCAGGAACGGCTGGTAGTGGTGGTGACACAGATGGAGATGATGAAGGAGCCAGGTTACCTAGTCAAATAGAATGTGTTTTGTGGGTTTTATTCTGTGCAAAAACAATAGCAGATGAAATGACATTGACATATATTTTGCCAATGAATACACTAATAATATTTACGTTTTTCATATATGGAAATATTACATAATTGCTTAGAGAATCAGAGAAAATGTGTACATTCCTTTTATTAATTATTAAAAGGAGAAAAAACTCTTTATCAGCCTTTGATTATATTCTAGCCAATAGCAAGGTGCTGAAGAGGAGGGGAGGAAACAAAAACAAAGGAATAAAATACAATTAATTATTTTACCAGACAGGAGACAGCAACATGCAAAGGAATTTGGAATTTGCCTGACAGAAGAATATTTTCTTTATTTATGAAGGGGGGGTGGGGAGGGCTATGTAAAAAGGAACAGAATAAGCAACAGCATGATTTGTAGATTCATCTTATATTTGGCTCCCAAAGAATCAAAGTAATCTGTAAATCAGCATTCTTAAAATTACTTTTTAACATTTTGGTACTTATTCTGAGCATTATGCTGAGAAAGTACTTTTGTAATCCAAGGTCCGAAATTACTTCCAAACTGCGCATTTTGCAACAGACCGAGCAATACTGTTGATAACATGAACATGTTTTTATTCAAGACAGAATATGAATAAATGTTGACATTATTGGGTCACAGATGCACAGAAAATCAAAACAAAATACTCAATGCTACAGATGCCTTGAATTTCCATTCCCTCAGGATCACAGCTCTGTGGCTTTGCATCTGAAACAACTATAAATTGTTCTTAAATTGTATATTCACACACATGCAGAGTAGGTACACCAATACTCTTAAATTATTGCCCTATATTAAAAATACACCAAATATCACAAGACACTAATTGAAATGTAAATTATCAGAACAGAAGCAATCTTGTAATCCGACTGATACACAATTATGGTAGCAGTCAGTATAAAGCCTTGTGTTGGAAATCACAAGTAGATTGGCCACACCTAGGAGGAAGGGTACAGTACATTCTACCACCTCTACATCTTGTACTGCAGGTGCACCCAGCCAGTACTTATAGATGTTGTTAGTGAATAAAAAGGAATTAAACTATTCTCTTGAATATATATTTTGTCTCCCTAAAACCACGTCTGAATGCTTATTCATTAACTGTAACCCTGGACAGCCAAATTCAGGGCAGACCTGCTTTGAAGAAAATCATCTTTCCTACGGGGGCCTAAGAAAAAGTGCTTGTGCACTGCTATTGCTTGGTACTTTAAATGTTACATAAAAAAAGCGGAACTTTGAATAAATACGAAAATACCAGTGCATTTGTAACAGGAGTAGAAAGAAGTTAGTCACCCCACTCAAACTAAGTCAAAAGGGCAGCAGCAACACCGAAAACCCCATTCACCAAAACGAATGAAGATGTTCCATGCTTCAGTGATACAACGTTTGAATTCCTTAGCATGTAGAGGAGAGACTGTTTGAAAATTTGCATCAAGTGTTTACAGCTATCAAGTGTTAAAGAGAAAACACAGTACACATGGTAACCTAGATACAAAAAGCAGCACAAGAGTACAATGCACTTTGCATGAAAACACCATCTTAAAAGAGGGCTTTTAAACTCAAAATGTGTTTCTGATTTACAGTATTCAGCAGAGCCAAACCAGAGTTATGTTTCTTGCCTACTTTGTTTTCTGGCAGTAAAAATTTGCTTTTATATCCTCTTTCCTCTCCATGAGCCATCATCTAAAGTAAATGCAAAGTCCTATAGTGCAGGAGTTCTTCATTGCTTCAGTTACTTGCATGCTGAAATGTCCCATTTCTGGCATTTTTTTTCTGCCAATAAACCCTTGGAGAATGCCTTAACAATTGGACCTAAAGGTATAATGATGGGCCAATAAAGCACCAGAAGACCCACAGATAGTTTTGCTATTAAGCTTTTGAAAGCAGTCAGTAATAGAGAATATGACTTAGAGCAATACAATATATGATGCATAAAAATATTGCTAGTATTTTCACAACGGTGTGTTATAAGAGCTAATAAGAATTTCCTGTCACACTAATTTGTCACTATTTCACAGTATTTATAACCATAAGGATTTAACCATGCCTTCCTTAAGTTATCTAAAACATCTAGCATGAATAATGAAATACTGAAGTTTTGAGCTGTGAACACCAATACACTTTTGCAGCACAAGGGTCCAAGACAATGCAAGATGTTGCAAAACGACTCCACTTCAGTTCTTTTTCATAGTACTAATGAAGTATGTATCAGTAGAGCATTTCTGTGTTGAATTTTCATCTAGCAACAACGTGTATACTCTCCAGAAAGACAATAAAAGAGTTACAGTAAGAAAAATATTGCTAATTATGCTAAACAATCATTGATATAAATACAGTTCAGTCAAGTTCTTAAACAAAATTTACTCTTACACATAATTCTATGCATATTCAGCAATGGGTATTTGCAGAGTGTAAGTGTCATTGTAGGTACTCTGAATTTTGACTTCTAGATGTGTCTTATATCCCCACTTCATCATATGGAAAATTTCAATTCTTTCTCTTTCAATTCTTTCTCTTTCAAGTTTCTGAGCTTTGAACAATACTTGAGTGCTAAATGTAAGTTAAAAAGGGGTGGTGTGAACCCATCTTACCACACCAAATCATTTTTCTATTGTATCAATATTAAAAGTAAGGATTGCAAGAAATTTTAGCATGTATAACTATTTCCAGACATTTCCGCTCAGCCAAATATCAGAGAAACACACTTACTCATAAACACACACACTTTGTTGAGTTAGAGCATGCATTTTCTCACCTTCTGCACAATACCCCATGCATCCTTGGGTGGGCTGCAGTAAGTAAACAAAGAAATCTCCGCAGTTCCTCACACTGACAGGGATTCGGAAAAGACAGCAGTCTTTTGAAGTGCTGAAGAAAAACTGCCATGTAGCACAAGCTGTTAACTGTTTGATCTCACCGGGTCGAGGCATGGATTCTGACTCCCTCAGAGACAACCAGACAGGGGCTTGAGTACCACAGTGATTCATCTTCAGCACCAGAGAAAAACATCAGAAAATGGTTAATGCTATATCAAAATGTTGCTGTGCTTTAATGAGGTACATATGTATTCAATTAATTTCCTGCACGAGCTTTTAGCAAAGTTTAGACAGTATAATTGAGGGCTTGCTTACTTTCCTCCTCAAGGTTGAATACAAATACACACAAAAGAGACTTAAGTCCTTCTTTGAGTCTAATGAATTTGTGTTTCTAAAGACAGGCTATAATTTAGTGCCTGAAGAACTTAACTGGGAGCCACACCTGAGTGTTTTGCCCAAAACAGCTAAAGGTTGTGTTAAGGCTTAGTGAGTTACTCTACACCCGTTAACCTACAGTAACTGACTGTGTGCATGCCATCAGAGCACAGCAAATACAGGGTAGAACATATGTACACTGAATATCAACTAAAGCTAAAACGTGGTGCTAAAGCTGCCACGTTTTATCTGCCCTTTGCTGTGGACTGAAGGCTCAGCTAATCGCCTGGATTTCTTCTAAGAGATGTGGCCAGCTGATGCAAGGTTACTAACTTGCAGCCCTAGCCAGAAATGCAAGACATCTGATAAGCCCTGTCTGTCTTTCAATTCCCCACCTTTAGAAATAGATATGGNCTGAAAGAAAGTCCTTCAGGAATCATACTTTTTGCTAGTTTTTTTCAGTATAAAAGCCTGGATAACGGTAGCCTCTGCAACACAGCCCTCTGAGTCCTTGAGTCAGCTGCACATTAAANGTTGCAGCACCCCCACTAACAACCACAGTCACTTTGTAGCAACCCTAAATCTTTGGTGCTTACAAAGCAATGGGCTTCACAAGGTCTGTGGTTCAGATGCTGATTCAACAGGTGATTTAAGTGGACTGCTGTTCCCTCTCTCACAAACAAAAGCCTTGTTCAGTGGCTTTCCTCAGGGAGTGAGAAGTGTGCTGTGGAATAATCACCTTTACCACTGTGGCTATGTGAGGTCTTCAGGTCAAGAAAGCTGCCATGCAGGTCACAACTTAACAGTAGTACCAATCATGGTAACCGATGCGCAAGTCTGATTTAGCAGACACCAAAATTTACCAGTGGAATACAGAAAAATGAATCCTGAGAAAAGTAAACAAAGAAGGAATCTGGTTCATGGGTTACCAGAATAAGTTAAAGATCACCTCCTGTCTTTTGTGTGCTGCAGAAAGCAAACTGAAGAGAAACACCTAGAAGGACACAGTGTGTTAAAGCCAGCATTTGGAAAATATTTACATGAAAACTATAAATCTGAAATTGTGAGATTTTGAGAACCTCTTCTCCTCCATACATTGCCTCAAGTATTCCTTTCTTTGACCTGATAGTGAAACATCTCAGATCATCTTGTCTTTAGACCTCTTGGACTAAAGACTACTGCAGATTCATCGAGCAATTGCTCGTCTCAAAAGTACACTTTCCTTTCTTAATCTAGAATATCTGAGCCCACCATCAATCCATTGGACAGAATTAATGAGAAGTAGACAGAAATGGGATGGATTGTTTAACAGTCTGAATCTTTGACAAGGATTAAATATAGCTATAATAAAAGTTTTCCTAAAGGGAAAGAAAGGAGGAAACTTCCCAAACAAAACATCCATTTTAGTTTTGTTTTAATGTTTTGACTTTGAGATTTTAAAATAAATGTCTTGGTTTTGTCAACAGATGCAAACAAGCAGATGTCAATGCATAAATTTCATTTGCTGAATAAATTTTGAATCAATCTCTTTCCAACTGTAATTATCTGGACTCCTCTGTAGGATGGTAGCCTATTTTTACCAAATATTTACTAAGCACTGAGAACTTTGGTCAGATTTCCAAAACTTTCTTAGATGATCTGAGCGGGTATCTTGCTAGTCTAACCTCTGTTCTGAAAAACACATTTTTTCCCCCAGTTTATCATGCTGGTTCTTTGCATAAAAGTACCCATTTT
>VYZW01011280.1:38746-56018 GCA_013401315.1 Balaeniceps rex
AGCTTGTTACATTTGGTAGGGTATTGTTTGTGATTGAGGAAACATGTAAGCGGGTGAGTTAAGGGTGAACTCCTTCTTCACGTTCCTTAAGCAAAGACTCATTATTCCAACCTGTTGGGGCAACATCTCCTTTGCAGTAAAGAAGATATTATCTTTAATCTGACTTCATAGATGTTATTTTTATAGTGCACCAAATATTTTACAACGATATATAAAACTCTGATTTCTATCTAGAATTAATAAAGTATTAGTTAAATAAAACTAATTATTAAATAAATGGATGTATTAAACAATGTACATGTCTGGATATATAACTGATAAAGAGAAAGATATTGAGTGCTATTGCTAGAATTGTAATACTTTATTTTACATTATGGATGTCCTTGACATAATTACTAATGTCAAGTCCTCATCTACTTAGTACCATACGACACTTCTTCAAACTTGAAAATGTTCAGAAGACGTCAGCAGCTCATGCTCTTTCTGATGAAGAAATGTGGTTTTGACAAATACCTGGAGGTTTTGATAGGTGAACAGAACAAAACCATGAACCTCTATGTCTTTTCTGTCAGCAGTAGAAAAGCTAGTGCTGGTAAAACACAGTCCTATTTCCTGCTGTATCTCAATTTTCAATTGAGTGAAATTAATTAGCTGGAAGAGCTTTGAGCTGCTGTGCTTTAAAAAGCTACAGAAATACTGTGTTCTGTCAGAGGTAGAGCGTCCTACTACTATTAGTATTCTGTGTGTTCTTCTTTATGAGCTTGAGCTATGAAAATATAAAATTAAATAAATATATCTTATTATTAGTAATCTTCTGTTAGGCCTATTGGTCTGTAATACTGTTCAGTTTTCAACTCCTTTGCTGTATGGTTCAGAAACCACCCATGAGCTTGGAGAATGCTTTCCGCAGGTCATTGATGAAACTGTCAGATGAAATCAACATAAAAGATACCAGAAAAAATTGTAAAAAGCAGAGCCAAATTATACTGTTATACTACAGCAATGTCTGAATGCAAGTTGAGGGAGAGAGGTTGAAAAGAATGGAAAATGTTGGGTGTTGTAATAGTCCCTGCTGGGGGAGACCTAGTTACACTGGTGTGGCCCCGCTGAGCTACGTGACTTTGTGCTGGTAAAAGTTGGTCATAAGATTTATATGATTTTAATACAGTTCCAGTAATTAGGGAGAGAAGGCTTTACATTTAAGTGAGTTTTCTTTCAGTCCTGCCTGTGTGTTTTTAGTTTTCCATTGCATATAACAGTTCCTTTTTGCAGGTTCTACTGTCATGAATTCAAAATACAGTCCACAAGTATAAAATCAAAACAGGAGCTAATGAAAAACACTGGATGACAAAACTTCTCATATCTTCAACAGTCCTCAAACACCTGTTAGAAATTTGTTTTGTAACCTGCCCTGAAATGTAATGGAGATTAATGCTTATGAGTCCCTTGTGAGAATGTTAAATATCACAGTTTAAAGCTTCACGTACGGGTTGACAGATAACACATATCTCAAACACATCTACCGTGTCCCACCAGGACTGTTCCAAGCTGATGTCCTCTGCATTCAGATAAAAAGAATAGTTATCCTGGTCAATGCTGTTCTTTAACTATCTGAAAGCAAATGTCATCTGATTAGTTAACTAACCTAAAGTGACTATTGCTCAGAAGTGAAGATATTTAGAAGTAAAAGTGATCAATACAACAAAATATTTTCTTTCTTTCATTCTGCTGTATTTAGGCTGGTCTGAACTTACATATATTACAAAGGAAAAGGCTGTTTAAGATCTGTTCATTGTTGTCTACATAGTGATATAGACTTGTTCATAGGGGAATGAAGGAATGTTCAATCAAGAAGGAAGATAATGCAGGCGAGGCAAAAAGATTATCATTTGCCTTGTTTATAATGACAGTCTTAGAACTAAAAAATCTTTTTAAGAGATATCCTCTGTAACATTTTTTTCCCACTCAGTCCTTGATAACCTCGTTGGCATCTCAGTTGCTTCTTTTCAGAGTACCCCTGCATATGTAGAAGCCAGCTCATCCCTATTTTGAGGATGAAGAGTCCTTTTAAACTCCACAACCCATTAACAGCAGGTTTACTGAGTTAAAACATTCACTCTCTAAGCCCTCTGCAAAGGCAATATAATCAATCAGACCTTATTTCAGATCTTTCTTTGATGATAGAGATTTAATCTAGAGATATTGCATTTGCTGATTTGTAGAACTAGGAATTCCCCTTCTATAGATCTATGACTCTTTGTGATGCTCTTACCTCTCTGTTTCCAGACTTGCTGCTCTGCTAAGAACAGACGTCCTGCTGTTCAACTGGAGCCTTAGCATTGTGTATTTGAAGATAATCCCTAGACCACCAGCGTTTTTGCGGCATCTGTGAACATAAAGGTTATGACAGTTACCCCTTCTGAGTGTAATCTTTGGTTTTACAAGAATTCTTCTAAAAGATTTTCAAGCTGTGATTATCTCTTCCTGCTTTATGAGGTATTGCTAAGGAAAAGAAATAGTGGAAGTTTTAAAAGCAATACATTCTGCAGTGTTTTAAGACCTTCAATTTGCAACTAAATTATGTACTTAGCTTTACACACTTGACTTCTTTGGACTATTTAACAGCTTACACTGCAGCACAGGTTTAAGTGTTTGCAGGATCAAGATCCACATCCTCTCTGCACCATTAAATGTTTTGCAACTGAAGAGTGGTTAGATTCCCCAAGGGGTTGTCTTTTATGTATAAATGGAGAACATCCATGGCTTGCATCTGGGATTTCTCATCTTGTTTGAGTGATCTAATCTCCTTAGTGTGTATGTGTGTACTCATGCACTTAAATATGTAGACACAGTAATGACCAGAATAGGCTTGCTGGGGGGAAAAAGCAAGCAGGAAAAGAAATTGCCAAATATTCTTTAAAACATTTCCCTCTATTTTGTGAAAATTTTAAACCATTTTGTTTTCTGGCCAGCTCTATAAATTACCTATTGCTTCTCTGTATTCTGTCTGCCTAGCAAATCTCAGGGCAATTTTCAATATTCCAAACCATTTGACTAGCATTTAGTGTACAAACTAGCAAACAGTGAAAACTCCCAAAATTTTCCATTTGCTTTTTTTCTTCTCATATTAAATCTTATTTCCACTTCTCTGGGCTTCCCTCCAATGCTGGTCTGGAGCAGTTTGTCATAACTTATATGTGTGTATATATATAAGTTTATATATGCATATGAAGAATATACGTGTGTGTGTGTATGTGTAAATACATACACATATGCCTTTTACATATAAAGGATATATAATGACATTGGTCATTATATAGGTGGTTTATTGTTTTGTCCTATGGTTTAAACTGTAAATCTGCCTAAAACATCTAAGCAGAATTTTTGCTGCATGATGCCATGGAATTTTGTGTTCAGCGTAAGTCACATTACAGACACCAAATTTTAATGTATAGAGGCTTTTGTGTGTTCATGACCTATATCACCTGATACTATCAACTCTCTGCAAAGATCTTTTAAGTGCTCTGTAAGAAAATTGCAGTTCTTTTTTTGTGTCACTTTTGTGAATCACAAAAAAGTTACACTGATAGCTCTGGAAGTATTGTCCAGCATTTCAGTCCTCAGCCTTATCACAGAACATAGGTAGCACCATGGAACCAGTTCATAGAATCATAGAATCATTTAGGTTGGAAAAGACCTTTAAGATCATCGAGTCCAACCATAAACCTAACACTGCCAAGTCCACCACTAAACCATGTCCCTAAGTGCCACATCTACATGTCTTTTAAATACCTCCAGGGATGGTGACTCAACCACTTCCCTGGGCAGCCTGTTCCAGTGCTTGACAACTCTTGGTAAAGAAATTTTTCCTGATACCCAATCTAAACCTCCCCTGGTGCAACTTGAGGCCGTTTCCTCTCATCCTATCACTTGTTACTTGGGAAAAGAGACCGACATGCACCTTGCTACAACCTCCTTTCAGGTAGTTGTAGAGAGCATTCAGTCTTCCTCTCCTTGTTACCTGCAGTCCTGCAGGTTGCCCACTCTGGAAAGATTCCCAGATCTGTGGTTTGAAGAAGATAATGCTCAGTTGAATGCCCCTGTAGAAACCAAAGACTGAAAGACTTCTGAAGGGCCACAGTGAGCAAAGGAGAGAAGTAGGCCTTTTAGTACTGTTACAGTGTTTGACCACTCTCACAGTAAATAAGTTTTTTCTTAAGTTTAAACAGAACTTCCTGTATTTCAGTTTGTGCCCATTACTTCTTGTCCTTTAAATGAGCACCGTTGAATAGGGTCTGGTTCTGTCTTCTTTACTCCCCCTCTGCCAGGTATGGAGATCCCTCCTGAGCCTTCACTTCTCCAGCCTGAACTGTCCCAGCTCTCTCAGCCTCTCCTCGTATGTCGGATGCACAAATCCCTTAATCATCTTCCTGTCCTTTCACTGGACACAATCCAGTATGTCCATGTCTCTGTTGCACCAGTGAGCCCAGAAATGGATCCAGCACTCTACGTGTGTCTCACCAGTGCTACGTAGTGGGAAAGGATCACTTTCCTTGACCTGCTGGTGACGCTTTGCCTAATGCAGCCCAGGGGCTGTTGGCTGCCTTTGCCGCAAGGGCACGTTGCTAGCTCATGTCCAACTTTTTGTCCACCAGGACCCTCCAGGTCCTTTCTACAAAGCTGCTTTTCAGCCAGTTGGTCCTCACCCTGCACCCCATGCATGGGATTATTCTTCCCAGGGGCAGGACTTTTGCATTTCCCTTTGTTGAACATGAGATAACTGTTTGCCCATTTTTTCAGCCTGTTGAGGTCCCTCTGAATGGCAGCACAAACATCTGGTCCATCAAGAACTCCGCCCTATTGCAAAGTTACTGACAGTGCACTCTGTCCCATCATCCAGGTTATTAAACAGTACTAGCCCTAGTATTGACCCCTGGGATACACCACTAATCACTGGCATCCAGCTGGACTTCATGCCACTGATCACAACCCTTTAAGCCTGGCAATCCAGACAGTTTTAAATCCACATCACTGTCTGTTTAATCTAGCTTGTACTTCATCGGCTTGTCTATGAGGAGGTAAATGGAGATAGTGTTGAAAGCTTTGCTAAAGTTGAGATAAACAAAATCCACTGCTCTCGCTTTGTCCACTGAATAGTCATTTTGCTGTACAAGGCCATCAGGTTGGAAAGGCATGATTTCCCCTTCATAAATCCCTGCTGACTATGCCCAACCACCTTGTAGTCCTTACTGTGTTTGGAAATGGTTTCCAGGATGGTCGGCTTTATCACCTTCCCACTGTTCAAGGTGAGGCTGACCTGTCTGTAGTTCCCGGATTGTCCTTTTTGCACTTCTGTGCAAAGTGGAGACATTTGCTTTCTTCCCAACCTCAGGAACTTCCCCTGATGGCCACGACATTTCAAAGATGATTGAGACATTGGCCAGCTACCTCAGCACATGTGGCTGCATCCCACCCAGTCCCATAGATTTGTTTATGTCCGGTTTGTTTAAATATTCCCTAACCTGATCTTTCTCTACCAAAGAGAGTTCATTCCAAATTATTTACTTGGCTTTATTTGTTAGATTTTGAAAATTTAACATCTACAGTTATTTCTGGACTTTGCAGTAGCTTGACTAAAGTATTATCAGTTATTGCAAAGCAATCTTACTAATGTTCTGCAAAAATCTTCAAGTTTCTACAAAAAATCTGCAAAGTTTCAAACACTGCAGTTGCAGTGCCCACTGGAATGAAAACATTAAACCTGTCAATCCAGAGGCCCTTTCTTTCAGCTGTAATTTCATTCTGGAGCTGTTCTCTGTACAGTAAATATTAAGGCTGCTTTTCCAATCTGTGGAAATTTATCTAAGTAAAAATAAAATGTAGCTAACAAGATATTGTCAGTCTAACAGGGCATATTAGTGACAACATGGTGAAAAGCATTGCTATGTGTCAATACAATAATCAAGCTTCACATATGAGACCTTGTGCCTTGTTCCATGGCAAAATTCACATCTTTCAATGAACACAAGAAATTGCTTAGAGTTTACTGTGAGCTTAATGTGTAAGTGCAAATTCTTTAGTTTTAACACTATTTATACATTTGTTTGATTTTTCTTAAGGCTTCCAGAATAGCAATAACTGTCTAGGCTTATCTCCATGAATGAAGACAAAGTACTGGAATATACCTGCAAAGTGCTTGATTTTAAATAATCTGATCATCAATCAATAGATAGGTTTTATAGATTTTCACTAATATAGGCACAAAGAATATACTGTTTTACTTTCTCATGAAGTTTTTGTAACTGTAACCCATGGGCTCTAGAGGAGTCAACTGATCAAAAAATCAAGAAATCATCAAAACTATTTAGAGAAACAATTCCCAGCTGCTTCAGAACAGCGTGTTTTGTCAGCAGTTCAGTACGAAGACGTGCTCTCTGCCCTTGGCTCTGCATTAACCTTACGCTCTGTAGCAAGACCATTTGGCACTGTGGACGTGATTGAAGATGTCCCACACTATAACTCTGCAGGACTGAGAGGGCTGCATGTGTATGCATGTGTGCGTGCATGTTTGTGGTTATTTCAGTGGTTATTTCAGTGGTTTGTGGTTATTTCAGTGGTAGTTCTAGAGGTAGTTTTCAGTAAAGAGTTCCATAAAAGCTTACTGAATAAACATTAAAGCTGTTAAAAAAAAACCTTAATGAGATAGCTGAAAGCCGCTAAGACCCGTTCGCACTAGAAAACAAAAACATCTCTTGTTTTTTTTTAAAAAGCTCTGCTATCATGGGTTATTCAAACACACACTCCAGAAAACCAAACCAAAACAATAGAAACCAAAAAACTGGATGTATGCCATTGCTCATAGCAGTACGATAATGAAATAAAAGCTACATTTTTGTTATCAGTAGGATAGGGTTTTCCTCTAATTAAAATGTTGGTCTTCTGTAAAAATGTAGAAGATAAGAGAACCTTTCAGAAAGAAAGTTTAGTTGCCTCTAGAAGTAGTGGCAAACAAAATATCTTAAGGACAAATCCTGTCATGTTTTCTCAAGTAGAGGGAGAGCTTTAGGCCCAAATTCTACAAAAATGTAAAGTCAAACATTTTGCTTGCAAACTTTCCACTTCATGGAAATCATGTGTACAGAGCTGCAGCAGCATCCTGCCATGAAACAATTCTTCCTCCCTTCTAAACACCTTCTTCTGGAGGATCCTCAGGCTCTTTAAAGAGCTGCCACAAACCTGAAACAGTTTCGACACGTTCCCCCTCCCACACTTTGGTATTTAGATTATTTCAGGATAAGCAATTATGGAGTAAAGTATTACCATCATTTAAAGAATGGGATATTTGGAAGAATCTTGAAGACTACAAATCCCATTAAATAAAAATCCCACATGAACTATGAGATGTGAGACAACACAGTATTTTTTTAATTTTATGACTCAGTTTAAAGGTAGGGTTTTTAAAGTCACTCAGACAAGACCTCTTTTACTATATGTATAGGAATAGCTCTGATTTTGTGTGACTTTCTAAACTAGATCTAGGTGAAAGCAATGACTTGACATGGAGGTCACCCCATATAGTGATTTCATTTTCCTAGAAAGCAAAAACATAATGTGCTGAATTGCTATAATTGGAATGGACTTTAATAAAAGCCTGAATACTTGGTAGATGTGAAAACCATTCCTTACATATTACAGCATTCTTTTACTTATGTGTCAGTATTTAACTAGTTGAGGACCTTATACTTAAAAAAAATTAAAAAATCAAAGTTCTGTCACAACTTTTCACATGTGTCAAAAGCTCTTTCTAAATAGGACTAAGTAGAAGTGCAGAAAGCATGAAAAATGCTGTAAGTATTTGGAGCACAAGTAGCTTCTTGTGAAGGATGCAATTTAAAAAATAGCTTTAATGGTGATCTTTAGACAATAATGATGGCTTTGAAACTGGCTTGTTTTCTTGACCAAATCAAATGCAGAATGTTGCTCCAGGGTACGTGTTTTCCTGATCGTCTTTTCTTTCATCTGTGAGCACGAGCAGAGTCACGGTTTGCTTCCAGCACTGATGAAAAACGGTGTGTTGGTGAAGGATTCTAACACAGGGCTCAACAAATGGGCGATCCTGCTTACTGACTGAAGCAATGTGATACTTCGCAGCTTATCGTGCCATCCAGCTCTTGTTGCTCAAAAGGAAGCACATAACCTAGTCACCGCTTGTCTTTATGACAACACCAGCAGCAACTGAATTTACTGGGGACAAAATTTTGTTCAGTCTCTGGTGCCCCTATAAAAGGATTCTACATATTGTAGTGATCTTTGCCTCTACCTTTTATGGAGTCCCTTATAAAAGAAAACTGTTCTGTTGTGCCATCTATGGACATGATAGGCTTATTTTGAATATTGCAGCAAATATAACCTTAGAAATATCGATGGGCAAGTTAAGTCCTTTATCTGTTATATGAGTCTAAGAGTATCTTTAACCTATATATATGAGAAGAGGCACAAGCACACAAACACACACATATAAGAAAAAGCAAAGTTGTACAAAATACACCTTCATATTACTTATATATGCAAAAAATGGCTTCGGAGTGAAACTGGAAATAGCTGAAGGGCTCACTGTCTCCTTGGGATAAAATGCACAGCTAGCTAGCACAGATATCTTTCAGGAAGGATTGACCCTATATATTATCTTTAAGTTGTTAATATGCCACATTGAATAGTTTCATTATTGAGGTTTTGGGTTGCATTTAGGTTGGACTCTCAGGGAAAATCTAAAACTTTGTTTAAGAACTCACAATTAAGTATGAAAATTTTTAAATGCTTTGATGTTATAGAAAATATTTGCAATTCTCCAGTTGCTGAATGAAAGACAAGAAAAGATTTTAAAGGGCTCTTCTAGATGAAGAAAAGTATATCCTAAACACTTTTATGCCTAGTTTGACATACTCTTATTTATGAAGGAATTATTTCAAATCAAACAACAAAGGTTTAAGGGGATTCAATATTTGTAAACTGTTACTTCTTTTTGTAATTGATTGTTCTTGTAATGTCTTGGTTCAGCCATGCTGTGAATATACCACTGACCATTACTTAAAATATACTTCTGTCTATGCTAAAATTAATGATAATTTTGATATTACTTTTGATGAGACCAAGAATAGATTTTTGCCTTTTGAAAAGTATTACTGCTAAACCACAATGTTATGAGTTTTTCACAAACATTATCACAAGAATTTATCTCCCCAGCAAACCCTGAGTCATGGTTCCCTGGTTATTATCTCTAAGTCATGGCCATGATCCCCCCCATGGTCATTGTCTCTAAGTATTGCACCTATGAGATAGCAGCTCTAGCAGATCCAAGAACAAAGCTCAGATTTTCTGATGAGTGTTACTGCATCTGAAGTGCTTTGGGGCTAGAAGCAACTGTCAAGTTTTCTTTTGTCTCTACTCAGTCAAAACTTTCTGATTTTGATTTGTGCGGTGAAATAAAATATCTTTATTGAAACCTGTTTTGTACCTTTGTTTCTAGATAGCTATATACTTCTCTGTCTATGAAATCTTTTGGTTATATCCCTGATTTCAATTTTGGGTATTGTCCTGGTTTCAGCTGAGTTAGAGTTACTTTTCTTCCTAGTGGCTAGCATAGTGCTGTGTTTTGGATTTAGCATGGGAAGAGTGCTGATAACACACTGATGTTTTAGTTGTTGCTAAGTAATGCTTAGACTAGTCAAGGACTTTCTTTTTCAGCTTCCCATGCTCTGCCAGGTGCACAAGGGGTTGGGAGGGGGCACAGCCCAAGATAGTTGATCCAAATCGACCAAAGGGCTATTCCATACCATATGACGTCATGCTCAGTATATAAACCGAGGGGAGTTAGCCGGGGGGCAGCGATCGCTGCTCGGGGACTGGCTGGGTGTCGGTCGGCGGGTGGTGAGTGGTTGCATCACTTGTTTTCTTTTCCCTGGGTTTTGTTTGTCTCTCTCGTTCTCCTTTTCATTACAATTATTATTATTATTATTATCATTATTATTATTACTATTATTATTATTTTATTTCAATTATTAAACTGTTCTTATCTCAACCCGTGGGTTTTCTTACTCTTGCCCTTCCGATTCTCTCCCCCATCCCACCGGGGAGGGGGAGGGTGAGCGAGCGGCTGCGTGGTGCTTAGTTGCCGAGTGGGGTTAAACCACGACAGGTATACACATTTTAATTCCACTTGATCATCTTAGACATGCATCTGTTACCACGTTCATTAGTAATGAATGCATATTCTCATGTGCATTTCTGTTTGAAAAGGAACTTCATTAATTGCTTCTGTATGTGATTCATGAGGAGTTGCATAACATGTAGTGACTCCTTTGTTAGAGCTGTTATTGCCTTTCATATCCAGAAATGTATGGAAGGGGAAAAATCAGACCACAGGACATCACTGTGTGCTCCTTCATATCTGGTGTGGGTGGGATAGCAGTGGGTTCAGGATTTTATTGGCCAAAAACCCAGGTGAAATATTCTGAGGGGATGACATAAAACTCCAGTGAGGTACAGATAACTATGCTGTATTCATTCTGAGGCTCCCCAAAATATCAACATGGGCAGGTTGGCAATTATGCTGTAATTAGGACCCCAACTGTGCCTATTTTCAGCTCCTTCCTTTCCTACCAGGAGGTCTGTGAATGGATGGCACAAGAAAAATCTAGTCCAAATTAGAGCAGGTTGACAAAACTTCCAACAAAACAGTTTGTTCTGATGAAAAATACCTTCATTCCTGTGAAATTTTAGTGAAGCAATAATCTGGTTCTTTGCCTGTCAGGCTGCTTAGGAGACCAGGTTTCCTAAGTCTGTTGTCCCTGACAGCTTCATCATGACTTCTTCTGAGGCTGAGAATCTCAAACAATAAAACAGGGAAGCTAGAAGTATAGAAGACTTTTAGATATGTGTGGTAGGTTGACCCCAGCTGGTAGCTAAGCACCCACTCAGTTGCTCACTCAGTCTTCCCCCAGCAGGATGGGAGAGAGAATCAGAAGAGCAAAAATGAGAAAACTTGTGGGTCGAGATAAAGACTGATCAAGATAATAAGCAAAGGGAAAAAAGAAGAAAAAAAAGCAAGTGATGCAAAAGCAATCACTCACCACCAGCTGACCAATGCCCAGCCAGCCTCTGAGCAAAGACTACTTTGGAAAAACTCCTCCCAAGTTTTATTGCTGAACATGACACTCTGGCCAGTTAGGGTCAGCTGTCCCAGCTGTGTCCCCTCCCAACCTCCTGCACACCCCAAGCCTACTGGCCTTTGGTGGGGTAGTTGGAGAGAGAGCCTTGACACTATGCAAGCACTGTTCAGCAACAGCCAAAACACTGATGTGTTAACAACACTGTTTTGGTCGCAAATCTAAAACATGGCACCGTATGGGCTGCTATGAAAAAAAATTAACTCCATCCCAATGAGCCCCCATACAATCAGATTTTTAATAGGTGTTTCACCCTGCATTCCACAAAAACCGCTGTGCCAGTTGTAACTGTTTTCTAGGGGAGACAACGTACTTTTGCTCTGTACTGACATCCTAACTCCCCAGGAAAATACTAGGATGTTACATCAAAGCACTTTTGCCAATTTGCCCAGTTTTCACTAGGAAATGGTGATTGTTCGCAAACAGTAAAGGCTTCATATTTGCAAATAACCTGTTTGTCAGTCATAACTTCTCCTTCTCATGCATGTTTCCCAAAGAAGGGAGAAGTTAGGAAAAGGATCCTATATTTACAGCTTTTAGATTTAGATGTTGTATGCTATTCACTATTTTTCTCCTGCCTGAGTTTCCAAAACTCTTTTTTGCATTTTTGATGTGTACCTGCATAACTTGGTAGTGTAGAAATGGGAGGAATGCAGCATGAGAGTCATTTCTGCAGGAGAAGTCAGCATGAGGCTTGTGTATCATTAAAGTTACAGATGGATGGTTTAATAGTACTTAAATGATGCACTAGCCTTGTACTGACTCTCACACTATATGGACTGTAGGCCAGACTCTTTACGATTTTGAATCTCTAGCTAAACGTAAATACCTGGAAGTTCACTGGAAGTTAAAAAGCTTTTGGGGATGTTAGCATCTTATTTATTTTTGTATGTCTTAAACATCTGGTACTATGTGGCTTTCAGAATTGGGATGTTAAGATTATTCTATTCTTATCTTAAAGCAGAATCAATCCCACTTGAAATCTGCTGAAGGCAGTGGTGGCTATCTAACTTGTAGTTAATTGTCCTGTAGGGACAGTCCTTAAAGGTTCTTTTAGTTTCCTGAATTAGGGATTATTGCACCCTTTCTAGGTATGTAACCCCTTTCTAGGTATGTACTAATAATGTTCTATTAGGAACAAATTAATGGAATTTTTTTTAATGATTGTTTTGTTAAAGAAATGAAGTTCACAAATGTGTCATAATACAGCCTGCAGGTGAAAAACTCTGTATCAGCCACAAATGCATTGCCAGTTGCCCAGGTGAGCAGCCAACAACATGGGAAGAGCTGGTGGGTGGGGAAGTTAGTTTGCTTCCTCACACACCATCTTGGCTTTTCATTCTCTTTATAATTATATATGAGAACACATTATACAAGCAATCAGGCTCAGGGGAACTCCTCTTATTTATTATCTGAATAAAGTACATTGACATTAAATAACTATCATGAAGAAGTAAGTCATTGTCTCCCACAGGGAAGCTGTTCTTTTATCTTGTCTTGGAGATTGATAATTTTAGAGCCCACAGACAGGTCTCATCTTCTTTTCCATGTTTTTCCATTTACATATGCTAATAGCTATTCTGTCTGTAGATGGTACCAGTTTCCTAAAGCCATTGTTACAGAAAATTAAATTTCTCAGAATTGATTGATGACACAGTTAAAAATGTAACTTAATTAAAAAGTATAATTAGTAGCATGTGAGCTAACCTTGACAGAAAAAATACAACATCAGGAGTAGACTTAAACAAGTACTATCAAAAATATAACCTAATATAATACATAGAATGATATTTATTATGATCCCTCAGATTTCATACTGGATGAACAGAACAGCTATTTTATCACTATAAAGAGTATCAGAGTTATTTTCTCAAGGAAAATAAGATTACTTCTTGATTCTCATAAGTGGAAATATAACTGCCTACCTCAAGTTTTATAAGAGTATTTTAAGCCTTCTAATGTACTAGTCATAGTACCAATACAGTTCATGTTGTTGAATGAGGAGGAAAGAAACATACCACGCAGAAATACCTCCTTCACTACTGTGTAATTTAATGTCACGTCTATTTTCTGTAGAAAGTGCCATGCATAAGGGCTTCGCCTTCTCACATACACATCAAAGAGGGGGGAAAGAGGAAAGTAGGGCCTCTCTTTTGCAAGAAAATGCCTGTGTGTACAGCTGAATCATCTACTGAAACTTGTATTGCACTTACTTGAATTTCCAGAGTCCCAAGGAGATGTTGGCATGGAGAAGACAAAGTGTTTTCATGGCCCCACAACTCTTCAATATGTGATGATTTGCTGTCTACAGTTCTTATATTGAAAGCTCTCAAGTTGTCCAGCTCTACAGTTGAGCAGAACAAGGGTTCAATAAAAGATTCAGCAAAGTTTCCCTGTTGACTTTGCCCTGAGTGCCAACTCAGTGGTAAACCACAATCTTATTTTATTTATGTATGAAAGTTGAGATTGCATTTAGAAACAAGCTACCAAATCACAAGACACAGGGAAGAAGAGAGGGTCCTTGGGAACAACTAGATAGCACTGTGTATGATGTCTGCAGTGTAGCTAGGAAGAAGAGGGGACAGGTTTTATCTTATGCCTAGGGCTTCTACCAATCTAACGTTACAGCTACGTGTAAATGGCATAAATGCATTTCAATTAATCAGTCCTGAAATGGAGTCTCCCAGACAAGGTTCTTAACAGGCCAGTCTTTGTGTTCCAAAGGAGGATGTCTGTAGGTTTTAATACAATATTTCATATCCTCTCTTCGACAGAATACATAATAGATATGACATTATCAGTTCCAGGTGCTTGAAGAAATATGAAAACATTTTTTATGGACATTAAATATGAAATGAGGCCGTTATGTCAGCTGGTGCCTCAACCAAATACGTTTGAGTTCCTTTTGGTTATGACTTACTGACTTGGAGTATTTAGATCATGTAGGTTTTAGTGCTCACAGAGTGGGCTCCTTTCTTTAGAATAGAGTTCCCTTACATGTCTAATTGCTGCAGGGAAAGTGTGGCTTAAATACTTCATTAGGTTGCCAAACTAGAGATAAAACAATTCCTTATTTTAGTTGAAAACTCAGCAATCTCCCTAGGGATTACAGTCTTGGACTTCTTCTTCATTGCTGATTTATCCCAGCTCTTCAGGAGGAAAGTGAGTTCCCAGATCTTAAGGTCACCTTCCACAACTTATAAAAGACAACATTTCTAACACTTCTCCTCTGTGTCTAGGTCTGCAAGTGTATTGCCTATCTTGCTAAAAGAAGTCTGTACTTTCATTTCCTGCAGGAAGAAACTAGAGACAAAGTTAACCCTTAGGAGCTGAGGTTTAAAGTTCTATCTCACAAATGATGTAGAAAAGCTGTTAAGTGTGACATTCGGAAGGGCNAAAGCTCCAACACTTCAATGCATGACAAATTTCCTTTTGTCTATAGTGAAGTACGGACATATCTAAGAGTGTTTCCTGGTTACTGTGTTTTTTGCCTTGATGCAGCTGTTTGGACTTCAATAATAAAGTAGCGTTCACTCAAGCTTTCATCGTTACTGTGATTTCCTTCAGAGAGAACCTAACAAAGCAATGAATATAAAATTGGCCCTATCTAGTCTGGATCTAATTTGAGAGTAAATGTTAGACTACAGTGTCAGTTAAAGGAGGAAGGAAACTCAGACAGGGCCCACTGAGCTACTGATATTCCCAGATGCTGCATGTCGACAGGTAAAATTTGTCTTACAAGCTTAAGGTACTTTTTTTCTTGGTTATGCCTTTATTTCTCTTACTGACATATCAGCAGTTGCAGGAAGGACACTAAGGGATACTAGCTTTTAAAATAGCTTTTCACAGAGGTATTTTTGTGTTGTTTTCTTCAAAAATTTTCAAAAATGAGTGTCAAAAGCCCTAAGGTTTGACAATGCAGGGGTACAAGTGACATTGTTCAAAGAGATTGAGCCAAAGCCCTTGAAAAAATGAGTTAAAGTTGTTCATCTGCACCCTAATATACCCTGTCCTAGGACAAAAAGCACACTGCAGGTGAAAGTACATAAAACATAGTTTTACATCAGCATGCTAGTGTGCATATTCAAAAGTTTATACTCTTTTACAGTCTGAATTCTGACATACTCATACCAATCAGATAACGGTTGATGTGCAACAAGTAATTTCCCAGATATAAAAATTCAAAATGGCCAAGAACTTTGTTATGCCAGAGTGGGGCCACATATTTGGTAGCCACATTGAAAACTCTGTGAAAACTTGGCTCTTTTCACTGTTCAGCAGTCTTTCCCCCTTCTGGTGATGTTGGTACAATTAAAGTTGAGTGTCATCACTAAAAGAAGTTTAATCCTTTTGCTGCATTGTAGTCATATGGTAAATTTTTATAGCTATAACTACTCCTGTTTTATTTGTTATCCCAGCAGGGCATGGCTGAGCTATAACAATCCACAACGTTTCACAAAACATTTCATTGAGATTCTTGAGCTATCTCCTACTAATCAGATTTCTCACCGAGGTGCCCACCCACCCAAATCAGGTGTGGTCAGTGGACCTGGCAGGTTAACAGGTTCCAAACAGTTTAATGAATATCTACCTATTTAATTTTGCTTAAGAAGAACCATCAGGGTGACTTCATAGTGTGGGATTATTGCCTCTGCATTCTGTTGTTCTCGACTGTGGATTTAATTCCTGCTTCTGCAATATGAGTCGGTAATCGTAATCTGAGATAGTTCATTTGATCTTGCTGCTCCTGGCAATGGAATCCCATTGAGCCACCTATTCCAGAACAATGTGTGGAGGTTTCTTATAAAACTAAATATTGCCTGACATAAAGTAGCGTATCTAACTGTAGAGCAACAGCTGGCATGCTGAGGATATATTCATTTGCACCCTTCTGCACTGCCTCAAGCAGATATTGCTATACATAAAAGAATTAAAAGATGACATTAAAAATATTATTTGTAGAGGTGGTATTTGTTTCCACAGCTGTTTTCAGTCCTCTTTTCTTGTTCCTAACGTTTTGCAGTTTCATTCTTATTCTTGTTTCTCCAGTGGTACCTGTGATGCAATTTTGACACTTTATTAAACAACCTTCTTTACAGAATCTTCCATGTAGAATTGTAATTTGTTTTATAACTATTACAATATAGATCATTACTTACTTCTTAGGCATATTATCAGAGAGCTTTCTGGTCCAAAGGATTAAGAAATTAAACCAAAAGCAGATGAAAAAAGAATAGGAGATAACTTGGATAGGTTCTGAAATATCCGTTATTTTGCTGTCTGGTTTATGCCTTACACAGTACAAGGCAGCCCAGAATTCATTCTCAGCTTTGTATATAATTGCAATTTTTTTGATAGCTGTGTTCCAACTTTATCATTAGGGACTTAATTCTGCAATGGCTTATGAACAGAATTCCCATTTAAGTCCCTGAATATGCATTCAGATTACAGAAGGGAAAAAATGGTCTGTAAAAATATGGTTGCAAATACAACTATAAACAAGTGGGTTGCTAGAAGTGTCATACAAAAGAAGGCACTTAGCCTACAGGTTTTCATCTGATCACAGGTTCCTGTAATACAATAAGAAAGACATAGCTGTCTGGAAGACAGTTATATTTTCTCTAAAATGAAGTGAAGCTGTAAGACAGAAAATGAAAGCTTAACCAGTTCTCTCTCTCTCTCTGTCTCCCCCGCCTCCTTTCTTTCTCTTTCTCTCCCTAGTCTATATGGTTCAATTACATTTCTCTCCACTCTACCTCTTATTGTGGGATTTGCAGGATGTTACTTTGCAAGCACAGCTCACAGGCATTCATTAACACGTTGTCTCATGGAGACAGTTTGCTTCGTTTGTGGCTAAACAATTATGTTAAATTTTTCAGTGGGACTATGCTGACACGGAGTCTTGGACTTTTCAGAATGGAAGAATGGCTNACACTGACAAGATCCACCCGAGCTTCTTCTCCAGGCTAAACACTCCCAGCTCTAAGCCTCTTCTCATATCAAGGATGCTCCAGTGCCTTAATCATCTTCATGGCCCTTCACTGGGC
>VYZW01011280.1:61225-155755 GCA_013401315.1 Balaeniceps rex
AAAAATTAATCAATCTTTTTACTGAATATTTTCCCTTTTCCAGATGCAGTGGCTGGGGGGAGAAGACAATGGCTAACCTACTGTACTCCAGGAAGCAAAACCTGAGAGAGCAATAAAATGGAGTTATTGAACTAGTTAATGAGTATGCTGAAAGCATCTGTCTTTTCATTCTGTTTATAATTTTTCAAAAGAATGCTAATATATTTTGACATGACAGAATGAATGAATAGGAAAAACAACATTAGTGCACTGGAAAAAAGGAAACTAAAATTTCAAGAGGAATTGGAAATGAGAAATTTTCATGTTCTTCCATAAAGAGAATCACTCTTTATCTAAATTCCTAGATCCCAGGTTGAAAAGCATAAAGTAATGCATTCGATTTCCTGGCTCTAGGTAGTTGCTTATACAGACAATCGTGGGGTGTATTTCCTGTTCATGTAAATGCTGAGCTTCTGGAATAAATCAATAATACTTTGTACCCCCTCCCAGGACCATTTTCAAAGGACGCTATTGAGAGATGCTGTCAAATTTGAATGTTTGGTTTCTCAGAACTTAAAAATGAAACTCTTTATAATTGCATATATCATCAGGGGGTTAAAAATAATGAATACCAATATTTTTTTTCTTCTTTTGCTTAAGAAGAAAGATTGAATCTTTCCAAAGTCCAGAAGCTTTATAGCTATACTCTGCATGTTCTGTTCAGCATCAAGGCAAATCCCAAGTTAAGCTATCAGAGACAAAGAACAACAATACCATCGCCTTATCTAAAGTTTTCCTTCAGAGGATTCAAAAGCATTCAGTAAACATTAGCGAATTTAAGTAATTCTCTGTGAAGGAGATAGTCAGAATTTTCAAAAGCCTGTAAGTGCCAGGAAATCCATTAACTCTCTATTATCAAAGGGCATCCCAGAGTAAGCTAATGAAAAATAGAGTATGTTAGAAGAAAGTCAGTCACAGATTACACAGACTCTTACTGTCAAAAGAGTACAACTTGAGAAAGAGCTGATGTATGCAGTTAGTTTCCTTTCCTTTTATGTTCTGATTAAATGCTCATTAATGTTGATAGCAATTCTCTCATTCATTTTCATGGGACTTGGCTCTCACATTCAGAAAGTGTTCTGAAATTTGGTCTGACCATTACAATAAAAACATCCGAAATGGTGATGTTTTTTGAATCTAGAACTGGAATCTCACTCTTGGTCATGTGCAGTGGAGTAGTGACTGTGAGGTAGGAGCCTTCCAAAATTTTGTGGTCTCTGTGTTGTGTGCCAAACCTCTGCTGCTCCAGTCTTTACACCATGATCAGAGACTGGTTAAGAGAAAAACTCAAAGATCAAATGCCCATCAAATCTCACTATATATATAAAATCAATAAAAATCTTTTTAGTGGCAATAAGCCTGGAAATTAAACTAAGTCTCAAGTTTTATGACTTACTGTTCTTACTCCACACTTCCTTGGTGGGTGGCTGTTTAAATTCAGCATCTGAAATCTGTTGGCACAGCATAAACAACCTCTCTAGTGAGCTGTCATTAGACATATTGGTTTTACTCCCCCTCTATACCTGGTTGGTATAAAATAACACCATCAATCTTGTAAAAAGGACCCCTTGTTTTCCTCCTCCAGCCAGTTACCACCACTGTCTCTCCATAAGTCATGAATACTCCTAGCACAGCAGGAACACATTAATGATTTATTTTTTCTAGGGAATACCCTTATTACAAATGATTTTGTTACATTGCTGGGTACTCTCACTGCAGGACATTGTTGCTAATAGATTCCCTCGAGCATTTGCAGTCTACATTCCTACTTAACTGGATCCCAGGTGCTATGCATGTTAAATACCTCATCTATAATTTCTTTAATCATGAGATTTCTGTCACAATCTCTTTTGTTGGCTAGGAAATTTCTTGCAGCAACAGTAAAAACAGTGCAAGGCTTTTCTAAAATTCATGGGAGAAGTTGCTAGTTGTAGTTATTCACAGTTGCATGCAGTCATGGGCTCATATTTAGGGAGAACATCAGTTCCAGTACCCCTTATCTCTGCCACTCTGTATGACTTCAGTTTTCTGAAATCCTGGATCACTTCAGACCCTCCTATTATTTTCTTATACGCCTCTCAAACTGTGGCAAAAGAAGTTTTACCATAGACTGCAATAGGGACAGGACTGAGTGCCAAGACTGAATGCTTTAAAAATCCTAATTTTCATGCCTTCTGCAAGATTTTGTTAATAGATCACTACTAACAGACAGAGGAAGTCCTTAGTTAGCTGAGGGAAAGGTTTCAGAGATAAAAGAACATAGAAAAGGGCTGAATGGATGGTAGGTCTTGAACCAACACAGTCCTGCAAGCATGGGGTGTGCTGGACTATGCAAGATGGAGACTGACTCTGTGGTGTTGAGGGGAAGGATTGAAAAATTGTGAGATGTCATTGGGTTGGGAATGAAGAATGGATCAGCTGGGAGGAGTGTCTCTGTGTTGTAGGAGGAGAGGCCAATCCCTGTCTAGTGGATTTGGAAGTTGCTATATCTTTCGCTGGTTATATAGCAGGTATGACGAGAGTATCTAACCAGTGGTGAAGTGGTATGTAGCATCTATGTGGAGCAAGTATATGGAGCATGCAAGCCTCTTGGATTGCATCTCATATGGATTCCAAACCTAAAGGACAGCAGTGTTGTAAAAGGCCTGTGCTTCATGTCGTCATCTTTTAATAAATACACATAGAGCAAAGTTTATTTGGAGATGCTTGAGGACTTTATAATTTTTCCTGGAATATTTATTTATTGTCCATTTTTTCATGCTTTTGCACATACTCCTTTATAACTATAATTGTAGCTGATGCTTGTGTATGATTTGTCTGTCCTGAAGAGCCAAGTTCTACTACTTTTTTAATGTACATTCTTCCAAAATAAGATCTTACTAAATCTAAGTAGAAGTGTTTGAACATGACTCTATATTGTTGGATATGTGTGATGCTTTGCACTTTTTATTCCTCATTGCAAAGAGGAAAATATAAGATTAATTCGAAAGACTTATGGGAGGGGGGTACATGGAAACAAAGAAATACAGATTGACAGTATTTTGGCACTATTTATAAACAGAAACTGAATGATAGGCCTTCTGGTTTTCCAAGTAAATGTTAATTCATCTAAGTGACTTATTGTAGTGTTTAAACTATGGTGACACATCTATTCATATATGAAGAATAAAACATAAAGTACTATTTTTCATTTGCAGTATAAACATGAAATATTATAAAGAAGTCTCCTCAGCTTTGAGGTTCCCACTGAGAAATTGCTTCCAAAGTTGTCTGGACATTTTAGTCTGTTTCTGAAGTCCTTACACTCTTAGAAGTTTTGCCTTGCAAAGGGACAGAAAAAAAAACCCCAAAATCGAATGGATTGTGGAACTACGGAAAGCCACCTAGGAGGAAGTCTTTTTGTTTGTATGCATAATTTATAGTTTTTACACATTCCTTTAGAACATATCTCTAGGGTACATGGCAGATAGGCCTCATATGTCCTGCTGAGCATTTTCTCTCACTTACCACTCTGAGCAGATAACACAGGCAGGAATGGCTGGCAAGGGAATGAACTGCTGTTCAGCCAGGCAGCCTGCAACTGGGCAGCCACAGCTGATGTCAGAGGAGCTGAGAGTCAGCCACAGATCTGCCTCTCCATGCTGCATGACACACAGACTTCAGGGCTAGGTGGCCTCTGTAGATGAAGAGGTAACGGGCAGCCAGGTTGCTGCTGCAGGGAAGGGAGGTAGGGACCATTGTATTTTGTGGAAAAGAAAGGTAGGTGATGAGGTGGCAAGCAGGTACTGCAGTAAGGTTGGTGGCCAGAGACATGGGAAAAAAACCCCACCAAATTACTGCATCAGGTCACTGCTGATCTGTGGACGTTTCTGACTCCAGAATAGCAGCTGATTAGAGCCTGTTACTCAATAATTGCTTGTCTGAGTCAGGAACACCTAAGCTAGAATAATTTCCTTTATGGTTAGATTTCTGTAGTGTTAATTGTCCCACTTTCTTTTCCAACAGACAACACTTTCCTATAGTTAATTAATGTGCAATATATTTACTTGATACATGCTAATATGCAGTTTCTGAAATGCAACATAATCACACGACATCACAAGCTGGGACCACAGAGAAGCTATAATGTCATTTATGCACCATCTTTACAATGAGCTGCATTGTGGAGCAAGACGGTAGCAATGGTGGGAATCATAGTCATTCAGAAGCAGTAGTAAGTCATGAGAGACATTTGCAGCCTTTCCCCTCCAGAGGTAAATAATATACCACTGGCTTCTTCTCAGGTGTGCTTGTCAGCAAGAATGGAGCAGCACCTGCCTCTGCACCTTCTCTGTCACCACTGAGGAAAGAAAATACACATTTTTTCCTCTCACTGGGACCCAAGGTCTTGGTGGGTTGAAGAGATATACTGGTTTTCTCCTAGACTCACAGCAACTAATCTTTAAATCTTTGTTGTTTTGGTACTGATCTGTAAATTCTCTAAAGCTTTGGCAATATTTGTCAGTTCTCCCATATTTAAGAAAACCTGATCTACAAATTGCATATATTATCTACAAACTGAAGAGTTTTGATAGTGCCTCAGGTATATAGCACAGCTTGGCTCCCCAGCTCCAACAGTTTAATGGGAAGAATTGTACTGAAATAAGGTGCAGAATAAGTTTCTTTTCTGAGATGCCAAATACACTGGCTTTGTTGAAAACATTTGTGCAATTCTGCACTTACCCTATGTAAGTAATATCTAATCTTTATTTAGTGAAAACAGCCATTGACACCAATGGCAGGAAGGAACTTGATAGAGTAAGAATGTTTGGTTTGGATTAAGGTGTTTTTTTCCTTTTGTATAACCTCTCTCCCAGAGAAAAGGCTCATTGAATGAATAGCGTTTCCTGGGACAAAATCATTCTCTTTGGTTGAAGATGAGAGACTGAGGGATTAGCAAGGTAGATAGACCCCATGGTTCTCAGATAATGGGTCTGGTTACCAGAACACTTTACAAGAGGAATCTACATCCTGTTAGACAAACAGTGTTTGTTCCACTGAACCAGGCTCATCCAATGCAAAATGTAAACATTTGAAATGGAAATGCAATTTTTTAACATTTTTTTGAACATTTAATAAAAAACAGCCCCGTGAAACTCTGACAATCTCTATCCTTCATCACTTCAGTATTGGTTTCATGTTTCATTTAGTGTGATGCCAGCAGGAGAGCAAACTTTTGGCTGGGAATATCTCTACTTCTGTCAAAAACATTTCCCTTTCTTAATGGAATACAGGTAGAAGGTATAGGCTAAACTGTTGGAAATCAATGGAGTAACACAGAGGTAACCCTGAAATACTGCTGAATATGTTACAGTGCTGACTGTGGAGCTGTGCCTGAAATGCCTAAAAGCAAAAAAGACATGTTGACTCTTCTGCATGGGAGAAATGCATTGTGCTTAGAGACACTGAGAAACACTGAAAACGGGACTTTTTCTGAAAAACTTTATGATACTAGGGATTAGGTCCAAGCCTGGGTTTACTGCCAATGCTTATGTGAACACTCACTTGAAAGCACCTAGTCTTTGTCCTGGACCTTGCACTATTTTCTGTCCAGTGACATACATATAATCTGCATACTCATGAAATAAAAAGAAAAATGCAAGAATATCTTCATCTCTTCCTTTGGCTGCATACTAAAGGAAAGTGGAAGTTGCTACTGAGTTTTAAAGGGAACCATGTCATAGAAGTTTATTAGGCACATGCAAGAGTATCCAGCAGGTAAAGCCTACCGGTATCTTAGGTGTAATGGTTCTGTGTTTCTGGACTCTGATGATGTGATTTGGATGCCCAACTGTTCATTTCCAAATGGACTGGGAAAATGCTGACATAAATCTGTAGGCTTATTGCTGTTTGAAGTTTCTTGGGCACCTAGGAGTATGTGGCAATGGAAGCTGAGCATGGGGTTCTTGCGATTGATGCTCTGGTCTTAGCTCCAGATGTTCCTGGAGGAATGGAGTTTTTATGGGATAACAACTGTTTAAAATATTTGAAAAAGCACTGGGCAGAAATTACTAGTTATTATAAGAGAGCGATTATCAGTAAGAGACACAGAAATCTGCACCTGTAGCACAGGTTTCAATATAGGCATAAATGAGCTGGAAAAAAAAGTGAATGGGAAGATGACAGTTTGCTGATGATCCAAATATTTCAGGGTAGCCAAAATGAAATAGACCATGAAGAAGTATAGGGAATGGCTGGGTGGTAAACTGGCAGATGACATTTTGCTTTGATAAATGCAAATATTGAACATGGGACAAGGCAATAATCTTAACTGTACATGAAAGGCTCTTATTAGTTATTGCCACTCAGAAAAGAGAACATGTTATTGTAGATGGTTCTCTGAAAACATACTTTTAATGCTCAGCTGCAGTCACAAAGCAGCAAGCAGAATGGTTAGCTTTATTGGGAAAGGAACAGAAAACGTTGGTATGAGCCTGCATGAGTCTGTGGGGTGCCCACATGTCTGTGTGCATTCATATACAGTGAAGGGTGGTAAAGACTCATGGTAAAGAATGGATTCCAGGTCAGGGGAGAGTGCCTGTGAAGCTAGGACTCTTCTGCTTGGAGAAAAAGAGACTCAGGTGAAGAATATGATAGGGGTTTATCAAACTTGAGTGGGTGAAGAAAACAAATAGGAAAAAAATAATTTCTCATAAAACAAGGACTAGAGAGCATTTGGTCAAATAATCAAATTTCCAGTTTAAAAAAAAAGTCTTTTTTCAAACTGCATAATTAAAATGAATGTTTGGCATACTGAATGTTTAAATAGCTCAAAAAATGAAGTTTAGAAATTCACCAAAGATAGAGCTATCTGAGGACCATTAAAGACAGAGATTTGAAAGACATCTGCAGCACCCAATGTTAAGACTGCCAAAACTAGGAGGATATACCAAGGAAAGTGACAGTTTAGACTCATCCCATTCTTTCACTTCTTTTTTTTAAATACAACTTATTATTCCTGATCGAAACAAGACTTTTCTGCATATATTCCTGCATATATCCCTAATTCTGCTGAAAACTCACTTTAGACTTAACCTCAATGCATGCTTCTAATTACATTATCTGACCAAGACATTCTGTGTCTCAAATGCTTTTATGCAAAATGTAGGCAGCTATACCCTGACTTTGGGGCATCTTATGACAATAAGGTGTAAGACAGTCAGACACTACAGATGGAAACACCAGAGAGTGAATGAACGACCCCATATGGCTGCTGTTATAGGTTTATGCTAATAGAAATCCAGGCTTTGCTTGAGATGAGCTTTGGTGAGAAATTACAGATTTTAATCTCAAAGACTTTTGATAGTAGATGTCTCACTAAGGCATTAGAAATGTCCATGTGTTGAAATAATAGAGAGAACTGAAAACGAGTGAGTCTAGTTCTGGAAACCCTGCAGTGGCATTAGTGTGGTGCTCTGCTCAATCTAGTTATTTGTGCTGGTAAGTCAGGCACCTGTACTCCCTCTACAATGTGCCATTTACCTTTAAAAGCAAACAGCTGCTTTAATCTTGAAAACTAAATTTAGAATTCCCAGTTCTTTCTCAGACTTGCTACATGAATTTGTGTTAGTCTGATCTGTATTTTATTTACTTTATTTATGCCATTTATAAAGGAAGATACTATGTTTTTTAAGGCAGCTCACCTTATAGCAAACACCAAAATTCTCTAACAGAAAATTACAAGCAGTGTAAAATAATTTTATTAAACCTTTGTTTAATAGGCAGTAAGAAAACAAGGAAGTTCTTGAGAAATATTTGTGTAACAGGTCAAATCAGAGTGGCTTCTCCTTGTGTTAAAATATATGCATGGATAAATTTTGAAAACAAAGTTGGAAAAATAGCCATTAGAAAAAGCAAAGTATATCGTTACACTACATGATTAGGATAGAATTAGGGATATATCAAAGACTATTTTTCAGTAAATTACTAATGCTTTTATAAAAACCTAAAGATTATTATTTTATATCTTAAACCATATTTTTCTTAGCATACTATCTGTCTGCAACTTTGTTAACAAATCAAAAGGTGGCCTCAGGAAGTTGAAAAAGCAAATCACAGATACATCATTATCATCACAAACTAAGTTAATTTTCACAGGTGTTCCAGGTCAGAACAGGCAGTGGTGTTGGTTACGGAGAACTAATTTTTGAAGTGCCCTTTGCCATGGAGCTGTAAAAAGCTTTCTGATGTTCACAAGGCTTAGTTATGTGGATTTCAGCTATGTACACAGATATGCAAGTACAAGAACTATTCAGCTGTGAACTGAAGTCTGTTGTGAACCAGTGACCTGTCATAAATCTTTTAACAAAATTAATTAATTTTAAGGTCTTTGACATAGGGAAGCTTTGACTATTCCAGTGATCATGATACACCTAGAAAACTTTCTAACTTTGAAAGGGGGATGGATACTTGATCTATTTCAAAACTTTCAATTAAATTCACGTAGTGTAAAGCTTGTTATGAATTTGAAAGGAACATAATGATTGTATTGTGATTTCCAGCTTGATTAATATATCTTTCAGGACTTGGGTTTTGCCACAGAACTGAAGAGCACGATCCTACCCAGCTGTATGCATGTAACTTGTTCACGTGAGTATTCAACTGAAATACATTCTGTGTGAAATTCTGGATTTGTTAGTCAACAGAATGGAAGCTGCAAGACCTGTGTGACAGGAAACAAGTTGTGCTCTTTTTTAGAGTAATCCTGTTAATTCCTGACATGGTAAACCATAATTTCATGATATGTTGACTTAAGAAGTTCCTGTCTCTTCAGTTGTGTCAAGACAGCTGCTTGTGGGATCTGACAGACTATCTTGTTTGATTCCTGTCTATCACTGAGTAATCATGTGGGAAGCACATTTGAATTAGATACAACACAAAGTCTTAAGCCTTAGACCAGGAATAAACTAGTTTTGCTTAAGCACAAATCTGTAAAGAGCTTCAGTTACCTATCCCATGTTCATTTTACTGCACTCACATGTCTGGTTGGAGCAGACACAACAGGAAGAGCACAGGGGAAGTTGTGCCCTCTAGTGAGGCTGAGTAATAGGCATGGGAAAAAGATAACTCCAATGACTCATATGGAGAAACGGTTTCCATAAGAGGACCCACAATTCTCCCAGGACAGTGACCTTCACTGAGTGATGGAGTCAGCCTGCTACTTTTTCATTCTCTAATTCCTGGTTCTTCCATTCCTGATTTTCAGTGGTCCAGCTTCACTAGAAGTAACAAAGAGCTCTCCTGATGCCTTCCCATGAAGCACTTCTCTAAGAATTAGGAACTATGGCTTCAGCTCTGCCCTTCTTCCCTCCTTCCAAATGAAGAGGGTCCATAACAAGTTCTTTGGTGGGTGCTGCATTTGCTCTTTATTTGAAAGTCAACATCACATCTGCAGTTGTACTTCTGTCTTGAGCTGAACCTGGCACAGAGCCAGGTGTGAATGAAATGAATTAAATAAGCTAAAGGGCTCTGACCTTTCCAGAGACTTAAGCAGTGTTTTACAATCCTCTTCACAAAGCTCAGCATCCCAATAAAATATGTTTCCAGACCTGGGCATTCTGCAGCTTACATGGAGTGGGGAAGTGAGAGAATACTCTTACCCCAAAATGAAGTAACATTTCTTTTAATCTGTTGGCTTTTTTCAGTTTTGTTAGAGGTCAGAATTATGTTCTGAAACCTAGACACCAAAGCTGGAAATTGGACAGAAAGCAGGTATTTTACTACCAACAAACAAACAGAGATGGGCAGTGATTACAAGGCCTTTTTGGTGCATCTCTTGAAATGGTAGCAGCCGATTTGGAAACTCAGTCCATCTGTATTTTGTTTTTCAGTATCTACAGATGAGGAAAAACATCTCTTATTCCCTGTAAGGAAAATGCCAGCAGCAACTCTACATGGCAGCTGGAGGCAGAGTGATACCATGCAGAGCAAAGTCTCTTTCAGTCAGGCTGTCTGAAGGAGATCCTCAGGAATACTACATTGACCAAACAGTAAAAGGAATTTTCTGAGGTGGAAATATAACCTATCTATCTGACCATCCTTAAATAAAATCAATATCAGTCATGTCAACAAATGAATCTATTGTCATTATGAGTTACGCAGATAAAGAGACAAAAAAGATTTTCCTGTGACTTTATCCTGGCTATTCTGGGGTATCTGGACTTTTCCAGGATGGCATCATGATGGCAGCCAATTTAGACAGCACATTTCTTATGAATGTTTATAATATTTCTATGCCCTCCAAAGTTACCATCCAAAAGAAATCTGGACTTTTCTGCATCCTTCAGACCTGTGATACGTAACCTACCTCTGTATTGTCTTCCATAAAGACTTCTAATTTCTAACTCTCTGGTGTCTCTACTGTTCTTCAGTGTCAGTTGCCTCTGATTATGCAATGCATTTTTCCTCTCAGAAAGTAAACGTCATTATTGTTGGGAAAGTGAACTAAAAATAAAAATGAGGCTTTCAGGTATTAGTATTCATTCTGGCAACACTTATCCACATGGCCATATTCACAGCTTTTTTTAGCCAGCTCTCTCTGCAGGCATACTGTGCAGATGAAGAGTAGTTCATCTCAGCACAGAAACCTCAGCACAGCAGTCCATAAAGGAGCACTTTAAACTTTGCTAGCCTCCAGTCTCTCTTTTACTTTATGACAGTGATAGTGAGTGTTTCCACTCCATTTCAAGAAGGAAGCATCTAGCTCTTTTTCTTCAAAGCTCTGACAATAGTTCATCCACCTGTACATTCAACTGTACTGTTTCAAAGCATTCTGAACTCAGAGAGGCTTTGGGCAGCTTTCTCTGCCATACCAATCACTGTTACAGAAGTTGTGCATAAAGCCTTTAATGAATTTCCAGATGATTATTTATATGTAGTGACTTCATCCTTTGCTAGTTTTACCACCTATTATTTCAAGATGCGGCACTGGGGAAATATTCCAGCATATCTGCTAACTGGGGAACATAATTTGAAGCCTCCTAGAACAGGGATTGTTTGTCTTTTAAAGTGAGGGATATTTGTAGCTGATCTCTTGCTTAAAGAGCAGCAGCTCAAATTATGTATAGTGAGGGATATATACCCGGATAAACCTTGCCTGTCAGATGACAGATCCCAGTCTGGATTTAGGACTTACTCTCTGTGGTTTCACTCCTGAGCTTTCACTGAACTCTGCTGCACTGCCCTGACTGTTAACATCTAACCCTCTACATCAACCCTTATTAAAGGGAGTTCGTCTGTCAGTCAACTGTATAAGATCTAAACCTTCTTGCTACAAAAGAATTTTGGTTTTTATTTGATCTCTATTAGCATGAGCATGTATCACCACTTAGTTTGCAATGGAAGATTTTAACTTTACTTTTTGGACTATAAATATGCAGTATTGTGAGCACCAAAGGTGATGTCCTGTTTTAATTTTATTTAAATAGCTTTCATAAAATTGTAGAAATAAAGATGCTCACTGGATAGCTCTTCCTTCTGAATTTTTCACTACCTTTTGGCCAAGACAACAAAGAATCAAGCCCTAATATATGTTGTTGCACTTGCATTAGAAGAGTTACATTTGGAACTAGAGCATGTACACAGGTACCATGTACAGAATGCTGTTATCAGATTTGGCACACCAAATACTGGGGACTGTTAGGTTTTAATCATATACCATGCAGGTTCACGTTTTAAGGCAAGCAACTCGATTCAGTAAGGCTCTTATGTGTGTAATTAAACTTATATTTATTCAGAGAATGTCTTAAATACATGCTTACATTTCACCAAGCAATGGGGTTGACATCTCCTTTCTCAAATTAGTGACTAATTGCTGAACAAGCCTTAGATAAAACAGTGGATAGTAACAAAGTCTTTGAGCTTGTTGCTGTTATAATCAAATTACAGACCACTCTAACAGGTGGTACCTCCTTTCAATGAGAACCATGCAGCTAACGTGAGACATTTGAAAGAGCAAAGTCAGGAGGACAGAAAGACAACATGAAGGTGTAGCAGATGCACAGGTTTCTGTACAAAGCAGTATGTACCAGTTTCATGTGACATCAACATCTTTGAGATGATACAAGAAAGGAGTTGAACAGTTTCAGACAGAGAAGAAAGTTCATTTGGGAGAACTGTAGAATCTGTGATTTTCTTTGAAAAAATCTGTTGAATAGGACAAAGTACAAATGTGTTTCAGCTTCCTGAAACTCACTTTCCCTTCCTGCATCTGCAACAGTCCCTGTACAGTGGGCCATAAAGACAGGCACTCAGGAGCAGTTCACTAAACAAAGCTATTTGTGTGACATCTAATTTCTCAACATTCAGCTTAGCCAAGAAAAAAGATGCCCAACCTCTGCAGAGCCACCAACAGATGCTACCCCATCCTATTGGCCCTGTGGTGGGAGAGGATAAAGTAAAAAGAGAAAAAAACAAGGGCCTAAAACTAAGACAGAAGGAGAAAGAAAAACATAAAGAATAAATAGAGAAACAAGTCAACATTGGTATTTCAGCAAAGGGTGGTAGAGGCTATCTGTTTTAATGGTTCTGTCACAAGGGAACTCTAATGCAAAGGTCTAGTTCATAAGTGTGAGGGTGCTTTCACCAAACACTCTTCACAAGAAAAAAGATTGTGTATATAAGGCAGAGAGATATTTAAGAGAACAAAAAGAACACTTGAGTTTTGTTAGATAAGTATTTTCTTTTTAAATGTATTTTATTGCTAAATAAATAAAAGCCAGGCTTCTTCATGCACTGATCTACCTACATCAATCTGACTCATTATTGTTTTCCATTTATTTTTTGGGGGTAAGCATACTGAATAATGAAAGCAAACTCCATCCACCTTCATGTGAATATATTGTAAGTCCTACAGTGTGACACATTATTGTAATATAGTGGTTGAATTAATGATTTCAATTTATAAATGAATCAGTGATTTAGAGCTGTGCATATACACAATATATTTGAGTTGATATTAAGCCTTTGGAAGCAGTGTGTATTTATTAGCACCTTTGTAGTAATGCAAATTATACTTGATTTGGCTTCTGAAACACTGAACAAAGAATCTTGGGAATGCAGAACTTTTAACTCCTTGTTGTACAGTTTACAATTGAGTGTGTTAGAAAACCGTTAGTTAATTTACATGAGAGAGTCCTGGCTGATTGAAGTAATACCCAGCCTCTAATGGTAGAATTTTGTATTTAGACTACACAGCATTCAGGATTGCAGATCTTCATTACAAAGACAATGTTCATTTGGCTGTTTCATAAAACTATGCTTAGCTAAAGGAATGTAATGGCTTAACGTTATTCAACAGAGCAAATATAATTATTCTCGTCTGTTAGAGAAATATGTGGATTACTGGAAAATTAATTTGAAAGAGAAAGGTCTTATTATATAATTAAAGCATTGTCCTTATTAAGCAATTATTGAATCCTAGTCAATTTTGTCTGCTGTTTAAGAAATGAGTTTCCTACTAGGAAAAACATCCTGCAGAAAATTATTTTCATCTGTATTTAGCAAATGAGGACAAGGTAATGATTTGAAACTGTCTTTCAAAGCCAATTTGCACAGAACATTTATTAGGTCCCTACTTACTCACAGTGGACAGAACCAGTAGGTTTTCTCTTGTTCCCCGTCTGCAAGAAGTCTGAATGCAGTGCTAATCAAGACTGGTCTCAGTTCCTCCTTCCACACCATATGTCTATGCCTATGATGCTCTCTGGGACTAGTCCATTCCCCCTCCCTTCTCTTGCAACTCATTCTTTCCTCTCCCCAGTTTACAGCCTGTTAAAGGTACTGGTAAGGACACCATTGTGTGTCCCTGTCATAGGACTTGGTATTCAGATAGCCCTCCATCAAAACTGCATACCTTTGTGGATGTAGGAAAATAATATTATATATGTTTTATGGATATTGAACAGTCAGCAGGATGTGTCCAAAATAACGTTTTAGGAACTGTACTGCATACCGCTGTAGTGCCTCCAGGTTATGTACCTGGCCATAAAAGTAATTCACAAGACTGAGACAGAGCATATTGAATGAGGAGAATTAGACACCCAGGATTCAATATGCAACAATTCAGTGAGTTGTATGAACACCTAATTCAAGAAACAGGATTACCCATTTCTTCTGGTGTGCTGTTTCTTCTTTTTAAAGGAAATACCATTTTTTGATATATTTCCTCGGGATTATGAAATTATTCTGCATTGCACTGATCTGTAGAAGTTGGCCTGAATCATAAAGCTCTGATACAGATATATACTTCTGTAAAGTTTAAAGAAACCGAGGTGTGTTAAGGAGAGGTTAGACCCTTGTATACCTATGTACTTAAGGATATTATTTCCCACCCCTCCCCTACTTAGCTCAGGGGGTGGGAATGACATTATAATTTTCACTAATATACAACCCACATAGAATAGCAGGTTTTCAGAACATTTATTATGTTTTACACACAGTTCATATGTTGTGCTTGAACTCGTTAAACTGCTTGTTGTGTATGAATGTTACGATGAAGCTTGAATCCTCATCTCTCATCCATCAAGCGGTCTTCTAAGAACAGAAATGTGGAAACTGCAGGACCCCAAATTTATGGTACTGATTAATTTATGGCAGATACTTTCCAGTGTATGACCGAAACAGAGCATACACTTTCTATGGCTATGTTAATGAAAAAATTATCTACCTGAGTTCAGTTTATGGCTTGCTAGCATTAGGCTACAAGGAAGTCTTTTGGTGTATTTTGGTGTACTGGATTACATTGTGCATTTTAGTTAGGCCCAAGATCATTAGAACATGTGAGTTTTTATACAAAAAGCTGTACTGGGTGTCGGCAGCAAGGCGCTGGCAGCGGGGGCTGCAGGGTGGCCTCTGTGAGGAAAGGCCGGGGCTGCCCGGTGCTGGACACAGCCGGTTCCAGCCGGTTCTGCAGCAGACCCACCTGAGCCCCTCAGCCAAGATGGTGGCGCCTCTGGGAAAACATATTTAAGAAAGGGCAGAAAAGCCAGACAGGCACAGAAGTGAGGGGAAAAAGGTGAGAAACAGCAGTATGAATTTTCCTAGGATGCACAATTAAGGACAAATTGCAATATTCTACCTCTAACCCTCTTCTTTTCCTGAAAGAAACCATTTCCAGGGGTTTTCCTCCTATATCTCTGTGAAACCTTCTTCATCAGCCAAGACCTTTTCCTAAGTGAACTCTTCCAGCCCTTCTTTAATGAGAAACATACCTTTTCTCCGGATGGTTTCCACTGATTGAATAATCCGACTTGGTAACTTCAGATAGGTAACTTCGAATGTTTCAATTCCCTGCTTCTCTGCTAGCGTGAGGTAGGTATTTGCCTACAATGTAATAGACCATAAAAGCTTCAGTCCTGAAGCAGGATTTTGTTGGTAGGAACTGTACAATACAAAATAAAAAGGCATGTCCTTGTTGGGAGAATTTATGCACCCCAGCTGGAAGACTGAAATACTTTAAACAATGTAGCAATAAACAGCTAATGGTAAGTGTTTATTTTTAGGTATCATTTGTATGACTTTTTGACTCCAAACTACATTATCGGTGTGATAAAACGGAATTATAGCCACTCAAAATTGTCACTCATGACAGAAACAGTCTTGTACAAGTTATTTAGAAAATAATTTGTGAATCTCCTTTTTTTCCCTAGCAGATGTGTCAGTGCCTTCAACTGAGATACTTTATTCCTTGTATATCATCTACACAGATGTAAAGACCCTAGTTCTGGTCGTTATTTTCCAGCCTCTTAGGTGGATGGCTTCCAGCCTTATGGAGATCACAGAAATTTCTGAAAAAGGCTGTCTGATTTCAGAAAAAGCAGGACTAAAAATAAAAACCTTAAAGAGTGGGACCAGGCAAATAAAAGCCAAATGTATGATGATAAAGTTAGCTAGCTCATAAGAAAAATGTTGAATTATTTAACCAAAGAAAAGTAATCTATATACGTTGAGCCAGTGTGCCTATCTGTTATAGTTTCTAGATTTTGATTAATTCAAAATTCAGGGAATCTAATCCCACTGGACTCAAATTCAGAAAAGGGAACATCGTTACTTCAGCAGCAACTAACGTAATGACTCAAATCCACAGCAGTGTAGATTCCCTGTTCTAGTTTTGTCAGCAAAAAAAATTTCAGTAAATTAAATCCTGTTAGTGAGGGATTTAGAACTTCGTGATAAAGGCTAAGGCTTGGCTTAGACCAAGACTAAGGGGTCGTAATTGTTTTAAGGTGTAGCAATACCAAATATTTACAAGCTGATTTTATACACATACACACATTTACATTTGTGGTTCTTACTGGAAAAGGAGACATATGAGGGGGAGAAAATTGCTGTCTGGCTTAATTTTGCTTTAGAAGCACATTGCAAATCATAGGAGAGGTTTGTGCTGTCATTTCTACTGCTGACTACTGTTTGTTGTGTGTTCATCTTCTCTTCAGTTCTATGTGGTTTGGAAACAGCAGAATGAAAGACTGCTATCAGAATGGATTAGAAAAGAGAAAATAATTTTTCTTATGATTTTATTTTTAATCAGTTTCTTTCTAAATTTTCCATAAAAAATAATTTTGTGGTAATTCTTACAGCAAAAACAGGTGGGGCTTTTGGTTTTGTGTCATACAATATCTTAAGGTAAACTATAATGGAGATGTTTGAAGGCATAACCAGATGAAAAGAGAAATTTATAAGGACTCAAATTTGACAAGTGTGGGAGCTAGTTTTCAGGTTTTAGTTTTGGTTTTTGTTTGGTTTTTGTTTACGGTTGGACTCAATGATCTTAAAGGTCTTTTCCAACCAAATGATTCTGTGATTCTGTGATTGGTTTGTTATTCTAGGTATCCCAGCTGTTTTTCCCATCTATTGCATTTTTAAGAAATAGGAATTCCCCCTACCTGGTCTTTGAGACTGTTCTCTTTTTCCTTCATCTCTGTGGAAGGAATGATAATAAGGAATTATCCTCACAACTCCTTATGTAGATACAGAGAAGCCTAAAATAGCTCTGAGCTGGCTTGCATTTTTTAACTCCAGCACTTGAATGCAATAGAGTTATGTTTGCATGATGCTGAATACAAAGACTAATTAGTGGTGATGGATGTGTTACCTTGACCTCGACCTGTAGGCATTGATCCTGGAGTTAGGTGGGATATTTCAGAGTTGCACTGCATGGGGTAGACATGCCTCTAATTCCTGGGCTTGATGAACAACTACTCAGAATAAGGGAAATGAAACAGTTATTTTAGTGTAAACCAGGATTTATTCTACTCGTCTCTAATAAGATTTCAGAAGTAAGAAGTGGATTTATGAAATCTGAAGGCTTGTTCCTTACTTACATGAGTTATAGCAAGGGAAGACTAAGCCACCATTTGCCCTCAAACACCACTCTATATCCTAGTTGAGGAAAAGTGAAATATTACCGTGTTATCACATACTGATCAGCATTTTACACAGTAATGCAAACTTCTGTAGCTTAATCTTTCATTCTGTTGCTCCAGCAGTGGTTTTAAATAGTTAATTTTGATTTGCAGTGCTTTTACACCGACTTCAGTGGACATACTCAGATTCTGCATGAGTGTAAGAATGAAATCAGAACTACAAACACCTAGTGACGTCTTCCTAATTTTCTTGAGTTATCACTGGAGCATTTCTATGGTATATCCCAAACAAGGGCTCTGAACCTATTTGGCTTAGCTGACACAGAAATATAGGAAAAAAGTAGGTCACTATCCCAAAAAGCTGAGATAGTAAGAAAGGAAAGATTCTATTTCTAACATAGGTTGGAAACTGGTGATAAGAATTGTTTGTCTGTTTTCAAAATCAAAAGTAATTTTTTTTCTTTTTTCTTTTTTCTTTTTTCTTTTTTCTTTTTTCTTTTTTCTTTTTTCTTTTTTCTTTTTTTTGACTCTTCAGAATCAATACAGTGTAGAACAATTCAAGTTCAAAGAAATCCTAAAAAATATTGAAGAATACAACATGCTCAAAAGGTCATAATAATGGTCCTGTCAAGTGATGTGTTTTTCTTATAGTCCAGGTTTTGACTGATCATGCTTCTGTATGATATGGTGATTGAAAAAAATATTTTCATCCCATTTTCTTTTACCATTTATACATAGTAAATGAGCAGGTTTTCTTTTTCTTTTTTTCTTTTTCTTTTTTTTCTGAAATATCTTCTTTCAAGGTAGAAAGTATAGGTACCATTGGCTATGGTTGTCAAGGTTAAATCTGGGTATGATATTCCATCTGTGCTTTCTTGTCCCTAAGAAGATTCTGCAGCTCAGACTAGGATCCTGACTAGCTTTACTGCTTTTTCCAGCTTGTACTCTTAAGGTCTCCTTAATCTTACTTAAGTCTACAAAGGGCTTATATTTAGCTGAAAACATGAGGTGGTTTTGTGTAGGAAAATTTCAATCCCTCTTGCTATACTGCGGTAGAGCAAGAAGATTTACTCCTTAGCTTTCCTGGGTTTTAAAACTCCCTTACCTTGTAAAATAAGTAACATGCTGCCATCTACTGGCAATGTAACGTGATTTAGTTCTTCAAGGGATTTTAAGGAATTTTGTTTGGTATTGTCTCTTCAGTAAAACTGTAAGTACCTCAGCAGCATAAACTTGCAAAGGATCAGCCAATAATATCATTTACTTTAGGATCCCTGTGAGATCTTTCTGTGTTTGAACTAATACAAAGTCCTACCAGAAATCTCAGCTACAACCTCCAAACTCCTTTTTAGCTGAAAGCCTGAAGAAATGTTAATTTGCTTAAAAGTACAGAAAAAATGTATTGTATCAGTGTACAGTGTACCCTCTCAAAGGGTTCTGAATGTCATTCAAAACCAGCCAAAGAAAAAGCAAAGGTGTTTTTCCAGATACTCTTCTGGCCCTGACTCTGAGCAATTGCAGCAATACAAATGTTGAAGGAACTGCACGGAAGTTCTGCAAACTTATAAACATTTAAGGAAGAAAGCTTTTTTCCTTTTATTTTGGAAATAGTATACTTAGAAAAAGAAAAACAAGGAGACATGGATGTGAAAACTGTTCACGTGGGTCTAGGTGATTTGTCACCACTGAATTTTGCTTCCTCCCTCATCTCCAGTTAAATCCACTACATACACAGTCATATCAAATAGCTGAAGAATAGCTCTTTATGATTTTATGATGAAACATCAAAAAAGAAAAACAAACTAAGCCCTGTTTACTCAGCTGAGAACTATAACTGTTCAAACTTGGCCTACTCTGCTGGAGTGCTGGCCCAAGTTTCAACTGTGTAATGAAGTTCTGCAACCAGAGGGAACAGATTTTACAGTGAAACAGCCGATTGAACCAACATAATTTCCAACAGCACATAATGACTGTTTGTTTAGGTGAAAGGGTGCTATAATGTCTTTATAATTTTATACGTGTGCTGTGTTCTTATTTATATTTCACTTGAACAGAAGCAAATATAGAAAACAGTCTTACGTGTATGTGGTTAAGTAATTGCTCCCAGTTATACAATCTGTGCCATTTTAAGAGCGATCATTTCAAGGCGAGTGTAGCAACTATTAAATTATTCTGTTGGCAGAGCGCTTGAAAACTGAAATACAAACTGGAAATTAATTCTGCTATCCGGAGCCTTGTGTTGTCACTTATACTGCACAAGCTGAATATTCAGGAAACAGTGTAAGTACCGATGCGGCTTTGTATTCACTTGTTATAGTAAATATGAACCTGCTCAAAGCGCAGGGTAGCAAAGCATCAGATCTTATAGGTCACAAAAGTATGTTTAGTAAAAGATAGCTCCATCCCTTAGGATAATTAGTGATACAACTGCTCTGTTTTGTTTTCAAATTACTGTTTTCTTTTCCTCAGTCGTATCTTCCTTCTAATACCCTTGTTTTCTAACATGTAAGAGAATCACATTGAACTTGTGGCCTTGTTGCTAGGTTTCAAGCTGCATTTATGCAGTCTACTGAGACACTATTTTCGTTTTTGAATTCTGAATCAAGTCCCAAGGCAACAGGGCTCTGTTTCTTAGCAACACAGATGGGTAGACTGTATATTCCAGCTCTTTTGTACAATGGAAGAATAAACAATGCCCTGAATAAGGATGTGCTGCAAGTTCATCCCTTTGCTTAACTTCCCCTAGAAGAGAGGAAAGAAAAGCCTTCTGTGATACAGCATATGAAGTTTGTCAGGAAGTCCCTGTTTTTGCAGAGTGGTGAGTGATATCTCTGTCTTTTCTGTTACTGCATCTCTTTGGGGTCCTTATTCATCACGCTGTGCATATGGATCTGTAGGTACTTTGGTTCAGTGAGTTTCAGTTTCTAGGATACAAATATATGTGTGGAAAATCAATGGTAACAAAGCTGGTAGAGGTGGGATGTGTGAAAATATACGGACTTTTTGCTTTGGTGAAATTAATGGAGAATCATAGAATTGCATCACTTTAGAAACTTCCTCTGGATGTGAAACTTTGGTTTTAGGAAAAAAAAATGGGGCTGGAGAAAACAGGTGGAGGATTGAGAGGCAAGGAGGAAGTGGGTATTCACACAACTAGTAAATTAACAGTTGTATGTTATCCAGTGTATGAAAAGGAGAAGAGTTGCCCTTTCGACACCATCTCTGCAAAGGGTTGCACAGCTTTGAGACTTCTTGGCAATATAGGCAAAATTTGAATTTTTCTGTCTCCGGGCTGTGGGACTGACATTGCCATGAAGAGGGAGAAGTGCTCGGAAGAGGGAGGGGCACAGAGAAGGACACAAGGCTCCGCAGGGCTGAACCTTTCTGCTCCTGGCACCTGTGGAGGGGCAACTGCATACATACCCTTTTCATGATGGCAGCAGCAGCAGCAATGCAAACTCTAGGTTATTACAGTTTTGGCATAGACTAGAAAAGCAGAAGCACCTTTGCTCTTCATTCACGCAGCTGGTTTCTGACCTTGGCAGCTCCCTATTTTAGCTGTACCTAAAGCTGTCCTGGTGAGTCTGCCAGTATCTCTGTTTAGTTGCAAAACAAGAAAAGGCTGCTTTAAATATATAAATTATCAGCTATCAATTTTTCTCCTCAATTTATTAAATGATCAGATAAACACAGCAGCTGGTTGTGGTGGGACAGCTGGCTTGCCTGTAGACTGGCCCCCACACTTGATGGGAAGCCTGGGCCACCTTAGAGGACAAAAGCAGGGTGCCAACCCAAGCCCACCCAAGCCTTCTCACCTCTTCCCAAGCAGGAACAGGGCCAGGCTGTGCTTCAGTGCTTGGATAGCCTGAGAATAATTTGTGGAGTAGGGACTGTGAGTTTTGGCCCCTTCCTGGAGGCTGTCCTGCAGTGGGACCTTGCCGCAGCTGGGAGTGCTCCAGCCAGTGGGGTCCTGGACTGGAAGGAGCCTGGCTTGACAGCACAGCGCAGCTGAGCATGGCTTGGGAAACAAAATAATCTGAAAAAGAGACCACAGAAATGTGACCTTCCAAAACCAGTTTGTGGGAACTTACTTTTTCTCCAGCGAGCTGCCTACCCAAATCCTTGTTCAGAAACACAGTTTTCTTGGTAAGATCACATTTCCATTTGCCCTTCTCCTTCAATAGACCACCATCTTCTCTTAGAGAAAAACATTCTGTCCTCAGAATGAATAAGCACAAAGAGGAGAAAGCTGTACGGTTATAGCTTTCCTTCAGGTTTCCCAAGCATTGAATATTAAAGGCAGTAGGAAAAATGGTTTGTATTGTGTTGGGGCCTGTTGCAATACCCTTACAATCTATGCGTTTCTTCCAGATTTTGCAGGACATCCAAGGAGCTCTTTAAGGCTGCTATTACAGATACAGTGTAAGAAAGGTAATGGAGTCTGGGAGTGTCTTTAAGATCAGCGAGAGACAGAACAGAGATAACATAGTATCTAGCTCGTGCACAGAGCTAAATACTTTACTGCCTATTAGAGCGTTAATGCTGCTCCAGTGGAATTTCACCCTGCCCAGAGTCATCCTTGGGTATATGAAAGGGCCTCCCTCTCCCGCTGGGGGAAAAGGTGAAGCTCAAGTGGCATGGGCTGATGGGATAGCCCACGGCAGGACATAACAGCTGGGAACATATTAGGATAGCAATGGGGCAGCCCTAATTAATGTTGTTGCCTGGGTGGGCCCAGGAATGCAGAGAAACATGAAAATGTGTCAGGAAGGATGGAGACTGGAGTTTCAGTGTTTCCCTAATTTGAGGTTCATTTCGTTACTCCAGCTTGTGCAAAGTGAGGCTACTGTGTATCCAGCTCTGCCCAGCTAACACCAAATCTGCTGTGCTGCACTACATGTGCAGAGGTTTAGTCGCCACTCAAGGATGTAGTGTTTAATGAGACAAGAATAAAAGCTTGAAGGAGAGGATGTATTTGTGTTCCTACTTAGTGATGGGTATTTCTGGCAAAATAAAAACCAGAGCTCCTGTTCCTACAGGCTGGGATGAACGTATGGATTCCTGAACATCCATAGTTTTGGCTTCTGATGGGCTTTCTCTAGGGCTAGGAGTTTTCTTCTTCAGGTTACTTTGCAGAACTGAGAGAAAGAGGGACTGAAGAAGCAATAGTTCTTCATCTAAGCACAGGTACAAAATAATATTAAAGTACAAGTACACATTTATCTTCGATGAATATACTAGGTTATACTGACAGGGCTAGCCAGACTGCAAGCGATAATAATAAATGTTCTGTTGCATATTTGTGTGTGTTGGGTTTTTTCCTTTTTCTTTTTGCCAGGGATTACAATGTCTGAGAAGAAAAAATCCATCATCAGGCCATTATGTTGACCCTCCACCAAGATGAGCAACAATTTTTATCTCAAAGTCAAACAAAAATTTCTGCAAGCCTTGATTGGCCTTTTTCCTGGCAACAAACTGTAGTGCAGCAACCCAAAGCCAATACAGATGTATGGCTAAAGCAGCCTCCTGATTTTAGCTACCAGGTCTATAGATCATCCAACCCTTCTCAGAAGCCACAAGGAAAGGGAAAAGGGGAATTGAAGCCAAAAATGACCTCTGAGTCCATAGTCATGCAACAGCTTTTCAGGCTTAGGTCCAAGCTGCTCCTTCCTCTCTCAGAAAAGAAAAGGGACTTTCCTCAGCCTGTCACTCACTTTTCATGGATCAGCTCTTATGAGGCCAAAATACTGTTTGTGAAGAATGGCAAATATAAGACTGGTGTGTATGAAGACCCCAAACTGCATCATCACAGGCAGGTAAAGTATCTGGCTCCCACACTTTTATAAAGCAAACATGCTGAAATAAAGACAGGATGCTTGGGGATCAGTAAATGAAGCCACTATATGTCAGTCTCACTAGCCAAAAACAATAAAAGAAAAGAAAACGCAGCATTTAGTACTGCAGTTGGGATCTAACTTTGATGGATAACTCTCTTGTAGTCAGGAATCATTTGCCAAAAAGAATTCCATAGGGAAACCTGATGAATCCAGGTTTGGAGCTCTGTGTTTTAATGTGCTTTGTAGCTGACAAGATGGTTTTCATTTTGGCAGAGCAGATTGAAATACAGACATCAGGGCTAATCAGTTCATCTTTACCTTGCTCTCTGTGATATGTCTGCCTGTACTTTCTTCTTTCCCCAGATTAATAGGTAGCAGTTGAATTGCTTGACATGCTGGATGGAAGTATTTTATGGTAATTTTTCCATTTAGTGGCCCTAACTGAGACAAGCATCTCATTGTGCTAGCCGCTATTCATAACATATGGCAAGAAACTGTCCTTTTTTCACAACAGCTGAAAATCAAATTATGTACAAAAAAGTTGCAAGGAAAATTAAAAAATCCAAGATACAACTTGGATCAGTGCATTCCCCCGAAATCAGTGTGTTTAACATTAAAACTGCTAAGGAAATCTTCAATCTAAATGGGTTTTGTTCAGGTTTTTTTACCTTTTTTTCTTTTGGGCACTCATTCTTTGGTTTGTTGTTTGGTTTTTTTTTAAATATCTTTTAAAATCAGATGCCACAAAAACAGGGAGAAGAAGAATCTTTTATTAAGATTCAGTATTATATCCATATTCAGTTAAGTTTTAATTACAAATCTTCCTATCTCCTCTCCTCTGAGCCCTTCAGAGAATCTTGCTCAAAGAGCAATTCAGCAAACTTACTGTTTCTAAGATAAGAAACAAAAACAAGACAGTAAAGAAAACTCCTTCTGTTCTCCAAAGCAAATATTTATACCTGGACATGTAGTTTACTGAAGAACCACATAAATGGCATATAGCCAATGTTACATTTCCATGGAAAACAATTTTTTTTCCTCCTTCTGTCTTCATGAGAGTATAAATAATGTCTTCATTTATTTGCCAAGCTGCTATAGCAGGAATTTAACTTCCTTGTTTTCAAGTTTACCTAAGGTAATTAAAAACAAACTTCTAGTTAGCTATTATGGCCAAAAGAAATTTGTCCAATAATATTCTGTCTCAAGGAAAATTTGCTTTATTTCAAGATGATAAAGTTTCCATAATAGCAATTAAATGCTAATTTCTCTTAAAACCTGATAAACAAAACCTTTCTCTTTAAGTAAATGTGTCTTATTTTTTCTTGAGTCTTGACCAGTAATGTAAATTTGCAAAACTAGTGGAAGGGAAAAAAAAATGTTTGTCCCGCAACTCTAATGTTGTGCTTTCTAAGGTCACCACTTCAGAGGGCCTGACTATAGCAAGATAATCTATAGCATCCATATCTTAGGAAAAGTTCTCAAGGTTTCAGAACCTTCCCTATTCCATATCAGGAGAAAACTAATGCTTTAATAATTTGACTGGCTCCAAAAGCTAATTCCAGAAAGTCCAATAACTACATGACCAAGGTATTTAGCTGTGAGTGTGAAATCAAATTTCAGGTCCTTGTTACAAATCAGGCGCTTTGTTTGAGGATTTCAGTGTCACCAGCTAGTGTTCTAATCTCAGGACTGATGGTTTTCTTTGGTGAAATTCTACCTAAATGAAACAAGTAATTACAAGTCAGTATGTCTGAAAAGAAATAATGAAAAAGCAAAAAAGGAAGTTGCAACCCAAAATTGCTGATTAAGTTTCTAATAATAACAAAACGTCCTCAGACTCTCCTCAGGACTTGGTCCAGAGGTAGAGGGGATCTCCACTCTGAGGACTGGATGAAAATAGTTCATGTTGTCTAATTGCTTTGACACATCATTAACTTTTCAGCCAACTGAAATTTCAGGCTACTTGGTTCTAGCCGGCTGTAGACTGTACAGTGATGCAAATTCAGTAGAACTAAGGGCTTACCTATACAGGGAAATTTACTTTTTTTTTTTTTCTCCACTAAAATATCTCCTGGGGAGAACCCTTAATGATATATTGTCAGGCGTTTAAAAGGAAATGGGCAATCTCAGTGCAAGATCTCTAAATAAAAAATGTACCTAAGGACTAGCTGCACTGATCCAAAATTCTTAATTATAGACTTGATCTTCAACACACAAAAAAGCCAATTTCTTTGTTCACTTAGATGGGGAGTCCCTTTTTCACCATTCAGGCCTGTGGGAAATGCTTCATTAAATTGAAATCAGAACTCAGTCAGAAAAAAATTAGAAAATGGGGTGTATTAAGAGAAAGGCAACAAGTAAGAAATGTAAATTACTAGTGCATGGTGTTTCCTTCTCCTTGTGGCGTTCTCTCCTATACACTTCTGGTGTGCATCACACCCATCAATCCACAGTTAAACATTCATTACCATCAAGTTTTCAACATGTAACTTCACACACCATTTATGTTCCCTCGCTGATTTCACAGGGTAGCCATCCTGCTGCCTAACCCCACCATTTTGATTTTATCTTGTTCAGTTAATCAAAGAAACATATCTTCCTATTCACGCAGATGATACTGATACCTCCAGAACATCATGGTTATCGATTTTTTATCTTGTAACTCACAAGAAATCAACTGGTTTATGATATCCATTTCAACACGTGAAGATCAGGGAAAATTGTCAGTCAAATCTGTGTACCTAGCAATGTAGTCTAATATAAATGATCTACATGAAGGAGCTAATTGCTTGTCAAGAATGGGCTGATGGAGCAAACTCACCCTTTTAAGACACCTTGTCTCAGAAAGATGTTAAGATCAATGAGCTGGCGTCATATCTTGTCCTATCTGACTTATCTGACGCTGCAAAATGTGGTTTGGTGAAGAGCAGCACTACCAGCAGCCAAACTCACAATTTCCTCTTGCAACTGGCAGAAAACATTACCAGTTATTTAAAATCCTATCACTTTGAATGCAAAATCACTTTTGCTTCCAAACAATGAGACTACATATCTAAAAAATGATATGTCGTTGATGTTAAATGACCCCCTTGTTTCAGCTTTGCTTTTAGCCCTCTCATAAGTTCTCCAGCAACAGAAACCTCTTAAGCTCATTGTAATGCAGATGACTGCAAGGGCATGTTAATGATTAATTAAATTCATTGGAAAGGTTTGAAAAATAATGCAAATAATGCCATGCAGATAACTCCAAAACATGCAACATATTTATTCCAAGAAATTGCATCCCCTCTGTTTTTAGTATCACAGCTCCTTTCTCTAGAAGGGTGTTCTGTTTCTGTTATTATTATTCCTCATCTCTGTTGTAATAGGAGGCCACTGGACTCATGTGAGATCGGGACCATGGTGATAGAAGTTGTGTAAATAAAGAACTTTAGGGTAATGGAAAACCATAACTCTTGTCAACTCAACAGCTTGACTTGTTAACAAGTTAGTTAACAAATTAATTAAATCTCCTAAATCTTGCAATTTTTGAACAGAAATGTTACTGGTATATTTTTTACCTTACCCAAATCCAACATGGAAAGTTTACTCTACAGTTAACTTCAACGTTCTTGGTTCTAGACACGATGGCTTATCTGATGTTACAATGTATTTTCCTTTTCAAGTGCAGTATGAAGCTAATTTGCTAAATCGTGTTACTCCAGAGATCCTTTAAATCTGAAGTTAAAATCACAGTGTTTAATCATACTAAGTCCTTGACAACATGCACATTCATTGTGTTAAAGAAATTAGGAATCAGTACATGAACAGTAGGGAGCAGAAGTAAGACCATAGAACCCTTCTACTGCCATGTAGCTAGCTCAGATGAAGCTTAAGGACCAAACAACAATGTTTTCCCCTAAGTTTCAGTATTAGAGAAAGCCTGCTTCCTAGCTCTAAATAACAGACTCAGATCACAGAAAATACACTAGTTCATTCATGCAAAGACACTCAGTTTTAAGGATACCTGATACAAGCAGGATTATTAGCTCAAAAATCTTCTTGCCAATGTAGATTTGCAATTTTAACCTTGTAATGGTCATTTATTCCCAGGCAACTGAATAAAGTCCAACGTCTGCAGTCTTCATTGTAGATACAATAGTCCATATCTGCATTCCTACTGTGGTGGATAGTCATAATGGGATGTCTGCCCTTTAGCATAGCTTCTATAGCTTCACGTCTCATAAGGATAGCTTATTTGAAAATAATTACCTACACATTAGTTAAAGTACACACACGTACATACCATGTAGCATAAAACATTACTTTGTACATTCACAGCAAGGCCACTGACAGAATATTTTTTTGCTTATAATCTTTACCATATATGTCTGGGTGCTCCTTTTTTTGGAATCCTATCTGATTAACAATAAACATAGCTTTTCAAATCCTAGAGTCCAGAGAGTTTGTCCTATAGCTTATAAATACTGTTTGCTTAGTATTTTCAGATCCTGGGCTGGAAAGCAAAAGGACTCTGATAGGAGATTTCCTACATACAAGCCTTGTGAAAGCAAATGGGATCCATGGCTGCCACTACCAAAGAATCCCTGGCCACCTAAATCTGCTTCATTTATGGTCAGTCAGATTAAAAGACGACTTCCTGGGGGGGAGGGTGAGCGAGCAGCTGCGTGGTGCTTACTTGCTGGCTGGGGCTAAACCATGACAACACCAAACACTTAAATGTAGAGATATCAAAAAAGATAATGTCTCTATTTTCATTATAAAACAGCCCCCATTAACATTACTCAAGATTAACAAATAACAGGTTGAGGGGAAAATAAATTGTTTAGGGAACCGGTGTAGGTGATGATGGATTCCAAGTTGTGAACATAACTCTACTGAATAGTGGCAAGTCAATATGCACATTTGTAAAACGCATGAATTGGATGAACACAAATGTCTCTAGGCATTTCAATGTGTTGTGCTCTGATTCAAGTCTGAAACACATCTGAGAATGAGTTCTTTGATGAACCTGTCAAAGATCATTCTCATGACAGCCACTCCTGTTTCATTTTGTAGCTCTGATGTACTTCTACTTCTCTGCTCTCAAAGGCACAGACAGCAGTGTGGCACTCACACTGCGTTTTTGGATCATGTGGAGGAAAAGCTGTGCTGGCTGCAGCAGGGAGAGGCAAGCAGAAATGTGAGTGCTCATTCTGCTAGAGTAGGGACACTGGATCTAGTCCCATCCAGAGGAAAAACAGGATTTTGCTCTCCTGTGGTCTTAGATGAGAAAGGATTGATGGGTGCTGGCGGAAGCCATAATTCCATTGGTTTGAGAGGGTCGGGAGGACACTGACACCCAATTAATCTGAATAGACCCAAGCTTTTCTTTGAGTCCAGAGTAAAAAATGCAGATAGCTTGGCTGGCCTTTCCTCATGCTGGCTTGCACTAGGGAGAGGTTACTATCAAGTGAGATCCTTGCAGCATCCAGGATGACCCTGGTTTACATGGGCTCAGTGTATCCATGCAGGCAATGCAGCATTGTCTCAGAGTCTGCACTGCAGTGTTGATAATCTGAGTGATATGAATCCAATATGCAATTTTCTTATGCTAAATCACTATCTGGGGTGCATTTACCGTGCAGATTACTTACAGTTTAAATCCAGAGATTTGAGTCCAAATCTGGCTCTGGATATGCCTCCAAAGCCCTCAGCAATGCAGGCTATGACTAAAAAGTGCTTCCCCCTGTTACACTCAACACCGCCCCCGCCCCATTGTTTATAAAAGGAATTGAAATTACCCGACCGTGTTGAGCTTTCAGCAGTGTCCTGGTTTTGGCTGGGATAGAGTTAATTTTCTTCCTAGTAGCTGGTTGTAGTGCTGTGTTTTGGATTTAGTTTGAGAATAACGTTGATAACACACTGATGTTTTAGTTGTTGGTAAGTAGTGCTTAGCACTACTTGACACTAGTCAAGGACTTTTTCAGCTTCCCATGCTCTGCCAGGTGCACAAGAAACTGGGAGGGGGCACAGCCAAGATAGTTGATCCAAACTGACCAACGGGGTATTCTATACCATATGACGTCATGCTCAGTATATAAACTGGGGAAGGTTGGCTGGGGGGCAATGATCGCTGCTCGGGGACTGGCTGGGTACTGGTCAGCGGGTGGTGAGCAATTGCATTGTGCATCACTTATTTTGTATATTATTATTATTATTATCATTATCCCTTCCTTTTCTGTCCTATTAAACTGTCTTTATCTCAACCCATGAATTTTACCTTTTTTTCCGATTCTCTCCCCCATCCCACTGGGGAGGGGGAGAGTGAGTGAACGGCTGTGTGGTGTTTATCTGCCTGCCAGGTTAAACTACAACAAACCGTCACTCCCTAGTAATTAGAGTCAAGAGCAGAGCATCTGTTCCTATTGAAGGAAGAGGAAGCATGGGAGGGTTCCTTTAGGCACAGTCTGCTGATCACCAGCTCTTGGGTGGAGAGGACAGGGAGTTTCCAAAGTAAACTCATGATGGCACTCAGCCTCTCTAGTTCTCAGGAGTGTGATGGGCTGTGCCATTTCTTTTACCTCCAGATCATTGAGGGACAGGTTAGAGAAAAGAATTAATGAACTGAAAGAGTCGGTAAGTAATTTTTAGCGATACAGGGAGATATATATAGAGAGGAATGTATTAAGTAGAAAGAGATAATAATGCTGCCTTCTATGTTATTTCAGAAATCAGGACCTAAGGGAAAGAGGTCAAATACTCACTAATAAACCAGACAAAGCACATTCAGCGTGTTTCTGTTCCATGCTGGTATTTACAGTAAAAAACAGATATTTTGCTAAAATATTTGAACATAATTGATAAAGGGGGCTGTCTCTGTGCCAGTTTTTGTACTGTTTGAAGGATCTAGGCTTGCTTTGTTACAGTGGGCCAGGGCTCTCCGAGAGCTTATACCTGACCTCACAGGATATACACAAGACACAGCTCAGGACCACTAGTGTCTTCCATAGCATGTGCAGGTGAACACATTTCTTGGGACTAGAAGTTTGGTACATTAGCGTTGATAATGGTGTGGAGTCCATATCACATTGTTTTCTCCTCAGCACTGTGCTGTTTAGGCTGGGATTCCTGTGAAAGGAAAGACATTGTCATCTAAATACAGTCATCACCCTATAAGGTCACATTGGGCTAGTATCAAACATGATGGGAGAAAATGCAGTTTTACAGCAAACTGGTTTCATCAGTGAGAAGATCAAGATTTTCCCCCATGAGAAGTTTGTTCTAGACAAGATGGAAGCAGAAAATGGTGTATTTTGTGGACATTTTTCTCTCCCTTCCAGGACTCTGGCAGCTAGGCATGGGGATTGTGTTGGAGGGCACCGTAAAGTGTCAGCAGCCCAGGAACATTGAAGGAGAGGTGTGTTGGAAGCTAAAAAATTGTCTCCTAACACATTAAAAAGCAGTCCTACTTTCCACCTGCCTTAGATGCCACCCAACATGGCCCTGCTTTGAGTGGGGGTTACTCCCCAAGAGTAATCTCATTCAAGAGATTTGACAAGTGGAAATACAGAGCATCCTGGCTATAGCAGCAGAGGACACTGCTCAGACAAGTGTATTTTTCCAAGAAGCACAAGGTATTCCAGTGAAGGTCAGTGTTGTGACCAGCACATTCTCCTTTCCAAAAGACAGCGAGCTACACACCACTGTGGAAAGCTTGGGACGCTACTAAGAATCCCTTAAACAATGATCTCATAGCTCTGTATGCACTGTTGTGGAGCTTGGCGTTTCTCCAGGGTTTCCCAGATGCAACCCTTAGTGAAAAGAAAAATTGCATAAGATGTTAACACTAAAAAAGGGCATATTTTTTTGTTAAAGAGAGCTTCCTACCAGTCATGGAGCAATTGCATTGCATCTCCAGACACTTGTTTGAAATTTGGGGTTCCCCAAATTTGAGTTTGGAAAGAAAAAAGTCCCCAGTCTGCCTGGAAATTCCCCATTTTCTGAATGCCAGGCAAACCCAGCCCAGCAAATGGTGTTTTCTCCGTGCATGGCAAATAGAAGACTAAGGACAAATTCAATTTCAGAAGCTGTTAGGATCTGGACCTCTTGTTGGTAGATGTAATCATAATATAATAGCAATGTATCTATGCCAATCGTGGATAATGAAAAAATTTTAGCTGAGCCTCCCCACAGTAATAGGGGTGACAGTGTAATGAAGTGGTGCATGTAGCAGTCGTCCTTCGAAGGAATGCTATTGACTTGGTCTTTTTACACATGGGAAAAAAGGAGGCACAGAGCAGGTAAATGAATTGCCCCAAAAGCATGCGGGAAGAGTCAGTTTCAGAAAAACTCTCTCAGGTAAACTTAATGTCTTATAACACATGTGGAGACAGTTCCAGTGTTTCTGAGGAAAAGGGGTATGAACTTGCCCTTAACCTCCATGCATGACACCTCATCTTTAAAAATGTATATGACAGAGGCATATCTTCGTTCTGACCAACAAGATGGGGGTAGCCCCTTGTGCTTGCTTGTAGTGGGGCGTGAGACACATGGGCATGTTGCAGACACTCATTTCCTGGCTTGGGCAACTTCACTCTTTCGTTAGAGGAGCCAGGAAAAAACCATGGGGCTGCTCTGCAGTGAGGAGAGTGCAAGTTGCTAAAGCCTCTGGGGTACAAAGGCTATTAAGGAAACTAAGGTACCTGCAATAAATCTATGCATGGATAATGCTCTTTACTGCCAAATATACTGTAAGAGATATCCTAAGAATCAAAACTGAGAGTTGTGAACCTAGGAGTTCCTTGAAAATCCTGGCTTAGTTTGTTCACCTACTTTGATTAATAATTACTTATAGTGTATATATTTACCATATGCAATATATATAAGTAAGAAAAAAATAGCCGTTCCTTTTAAGAACACTATGAAGTATAAAGTTTTCTTTTTCACCAACACCCCATCCCTGCAAGGAAGGCGCTTAAAGAGCATTATTGCTACTGACAGGACAGATATCTTGCTTCCAAATTCCCAAAGGGGTGTGACACCCAGATGTAGCTCTTGTGAGAGGCAGAAGTATTGCTGCCCGCCAGCTGTGCAGCTAGCAGCCCCCCTTAGCCCTGTACAGTACAGGGGTACCAGTACAATGCTTACCAGTACAATGCAGTGGCTTGATCTGAAGGAGCTGGTGATGCTGCCATACAACATGGAGATTTAGGTGCTCTCTGGAGAGTGGTTCTGCCTCAGCTGCAATGTTGGCTTGGTACACTCCAGCATCCAGCAGAGCCCAGCAGGAGTGCAGCATCACCGGCCTTTTGTTGTGTCTCTACACACCACTGCCCGTTGTAATGGTTCATAGGTGCACATGGAAGAAGCGCTCACCCAAGCAGAGTGCTGTGGCAGCTCTTCATGCTAGTCCCAGCTTAGCATCTCCTTGTCCCTCTGTTGCACACTCAAGTTCTTTCAGAGCCCAAAGAGGGCCTGAGATTCCCCCTCAGAGATATGTGCCATTCAGACTGATCTCCATCTCCCCTGACATGCTTCACAAAGCTGTTAAACCTCAGAGAAAGCGGAGCATTGGTTTTGCAGCAAGGACTGACTAAAATGGTGTTCTCATGCCTCAGCAGTTGGAGATAGATGCAAAATCTCTTCATCCTTTTTACTTTTGCATTCTCATTGTGTGGGCGCAAATGCACTGTAAATCTTGCTGACAGCTACGTCAGCCATTTGGGCACACAGTCAACTGTGGCGTGGACACCTCTTAATGCAGCGTACGAGAAGTGACCAGTATCCGTTGCCAAAACTGGCGCTGATCTAAAATCTGGTCCAGTCAGTCAGTACTTTTCCATTGACTTTGGTGTACTTTGGAACAGACTTATGGGGGTGAATTCTTTTGTTTTAGGCAGCACTATTGGATTGTTCCTTTAGAATTGCTTTATAAAAACCTCTACAGCTTATATAAATGCAGAGAGTGAATTTGGATACTTTCTGAAATACTAAAAGGAAGACATAGGCTTACAGGTTAACTGTAAACACCGTGATCTCATAAATGACCAGAAGAAGCAAGTGTTACACGAAAGTATGTTCAGATCTGCCACCCACGCATACTGACTCTATAAAGACAACGCAGTAGATTCTGTAAGTTATTAATACTAATGTTTTGCATATGTATAGAACTTACCCTACATATCTTTATTATTAAAAAAACAGGAGGATTTCAAAGTCTCTGTTCAGGACATCCTCTGCCCCGCCCACCCCCAATATACTTCAAATTCAATGTTATCTCTAAAGCTGTTGTACTTTGGGCTAGATTTAGCCATGTGTCCTGTGATGTCTTGAACTGAGATTCTACTCACGTGAATGATTACCATGCAGATTAAAATCAGCGTTTGAATTATACACAGGACTCCTAATTCTAATCTAAGACCTGTCAACTTTTCTATAACTTTGTTTGTATTTTATTTGCCATGAATTTATGCCCAAATTCTACTAAAGACACTTCTCTGTATCCTCCCTCCATCACAAACCTGTACATTTGGAAGATTAAGCACATACACATGAAGTACTCTGGTGGTCAGCAAATTTTAGGTACTGTAAACGGTCCCAGGATCACACTGTTCACGCTGAAAGTGATAACATCCTTGTCACACTAAGTCTTTGAAATACCAAATTTTATGCCTTTCCTGTGGAACAAAATCATAAAAGGACATGAAGCAATCAACCTGACTAACCATAGACTAACAATCTAAAGTTTAAAGAATTATTATTAATTCATTAAGATTTTTCTAAGACCTGATCTACAAAAACTGATAAACATAGCAGATTTGTTTGCAATAAAAAAATCTCATATTGACCACAACTAAAATTAACCTACTGGAAAAAATGTAAAGAATAATTTTCTGCCAGGTAACTTCTCTGCTCCATTAAACATTGCTTTGAGCATTGCATTATACCTTATCATGTTACAGTGATAGCAGTAGGGTAATTTTATTACCTTAATAACACTATTACAGTTACCTAACACTATACAGACATGGGCTGTTGAGTTCCTGTAAGGAAGAAAAATATTAATTTGTTTTAAATAAGGGACTGTTTTTAAAAAGGCACTAACTGGATCCAAAAAGACACATAGGAGAGCTGTGCAATACTAAATGAAGGAGTGAAGCCTACATGAAAAATATTCTGGGATGCCTCTTTTCATTTAGATAAGACTAATACCCTCTGTTACGTTGCCGTCAACCACTGTAACAGCTCAGGAAGTGCTGGGAATGTTCTGGCTGAATTTTGCATGCACTGTGGTGAAGCAGAGAGGAGACTGGAGAGAAGGGGGGTAGGGAGCCGTGAGGAGAGGGCCTCGGAGGAGGCAGCAGGATGTGCGCAGCTGGAAAGAGCCAGTTTAGTTTTAGGACCATGGGATTTCCTCAGGTTACAAACCAACAGGCAGCATGTGAAACACACAAGGTCCATTCTGTAACTATTTAAAACATAAAGCTTTATAAACATTGAAGTGCTACTTTTCCTCCACAGAGGCCTTTTCTTGGAAAAATAAAACAAGGAAGCACCTGTCATGTAGGTTGTACTAAAATTATACTTAGCATAATAAACTTATCTGTAATAGCATGTTTCTCATCTGACTTTACCTATCGTTTTTTACTTTGTAAGGAAAACCAGTTTATTTTCACTTTCTTCCTACAGAAGAAGATAGTCACTAAGTAGTGGTGATATTCCTTGAATGTTCATCTCAAGAGATGGATAGGAAAACATCAATCACCTGGCAGCCAGTGGAAAGTCAAAACACAGAGCCATAAAAAGATGCGTTCCCGTACATGTTTTCCTGAGAGGATAATTGTTCTTGATGATGGTTATGTACTTTTGAAAGTAAATAAGAAACAGTGTTACGAGTGAAAATAACTAGAAACAGAGAAAGTCCAAGGGCACCAAAGGGATTTTCCTTTTCTCAACAGAGGAAATTTTCTGGCCTTGTGGAAAAGGCAAGGAAGGAAAGGGAATATAATGGCCTGGTGTATTTTAAAATAATGTATCAATATGCACCCTTCCCTCTGATCATGTCTCTAAAAGCTGGCTGACACATGTTGGCTACCTTGCATTGAGTAAGGGAAAAGTTTTTCTTGAATCCAGGAAGAGTTGGACAAAGCCTTAAGTGACTTCCAGATCTGGATTTTCAAGTGCACAGTCTATGCGCATAGTGGTGTGTTGCTGTGTCGCTGTGTCATTGAAGAAAAAAGAACAAGAAATTTATCAAGTTTATTTATTCACTTTGTCAATCTGTGTTTTTTTTTTGTTTGAGGGGGTTTTGTTTGTTTTTTTCTAGCACCACAGTTTATCACAGTTTCACAACATTGTAGGTCCCGTAAGAGTGGGAATCCCCCAGTCTTTTGTGGTGCTGTTTCAGGATTTTATTTTTAAAAGTAGAAATTTGAGAAATGTACTCCCAGAAGTCAAATATATAAGGAAGGGAGAATGGTTGGGATAGAGATAACATTCAAATTTGGCTTCTAGACAGAGTCAAGAGGGCTCAGGAGCAGAGCTTGGAAACATGGGACAGGAGAGTGCCAGAGCCCTCAGAGCATTGCACCAGGATGGTGGGATGTGATTTACCTTAGCAGGATAAACTGGAGACCCCGGGAAAAGAAGTACCTAAAATACTGATTTCAGGGAGAAGCTACAGGGTGCTTTGTAACTGTCAACTGTTTTATTCTGGAAGGAGTGAATGCTGTAGTTCTGTTTGGGAGCACAAGTACATACAGCAATATTGACATGAAGGAAATGAGGGGATGATAAATATTGGAGACATTAACTCTGTTTTTTTACAGTCAGAGGGAACTATTTTTTCTGGGAACTATGCCTAATGCTAGCTAGAATTGAGGGTGTGTAAATAATCTGGGCACTTCACTCTCTCACATCAGTTATGCATTTTACCTCGCACTTTATTTTATCTGGTATCTGCCCTTTGTCAGTGGACAATCAAATTGGAAGAGGAGTCAGAAGAACAGGGTCTGCAAAGATAATACTCTTGTGTGCCTGAGGACATGCCTTCACTAGAATAATAGGCTCTTTAAAACAAGACATGAAGAAAATGTATTGATTCCCATAAAATTAATTTTTGCCTTGGAGTCTAGGGCTGAGGAAGTTGCGTCATTTGCTAATCTGAGTTGAGCTGATATAAAATATGTGCTCTTCAGACTTTCTCATGCAAAAAACTTGTTCCTGATGAGTGGCAAAATCCCTAACAAAATATTGCTCCATGTCTTTCTTTGTCACTTAGATTTATGAAATCAACTTTGAAATAAATGTTATGTTGACAGTACAACTTTTAATGTTGAGGCACCTCCATGCTTTCTATGCATAGTGCTAATCAGAAAACAGAGATCTGGCCCTTTTCCAGTATGTCTCAGACTCTTGAAACAGGAATCAGTCCCACGCTTTGATTTAAAATAGATCTTTCTGTAGACCTATTGAGCAACATCAAGACACCATCTTGAACATGTGCTACCAAAAGATAACTATTTTAGAAGCTGCCTCCAGCAGGTTTGCAGATCTCAGCAGCTTTTTAGTGAATTACTATACTTTGAATATTTCAGAGAAATGGAAGAAACTAATTTTATAAATCTGGTGACCCTGATGTAGAAACAAATTTATGGATGCCTTTGTTCTCCTTCAGATAGCTTTGCTTTCAGATCTGCTAAACTCAATGGGCAGATCCCCAATAAATGTCAGTGATCTTAGAAACTACTCACTTAATTTGAGAAGGCTGATCAAGGAAACTTTCCTGCCCTCTTCAAACTGAAGCAATGCTGAGAGTATTAATTTTAAAATGCTGTGACAGGACTCTTGTTAGTGATCTTAGTGTTTTGTGCTGGTATAATTAAACTTGGTTAATACATAAAAGCTGACACACAGTAACAAAATTCATAATTCTCAAATGTATTATTCTCAGACAGTTTGAAACAACCTTAGCCTTTCATTAGTTGAAGTGTAACAAGACACTTGTGCTTTAAGAAAACAAATTGGAGGCATAAATACTCTCCTATATGAGCTTGGTAAGAACTGGATGTTTTGAACAATCTAGAAAATGTTTATTTTCCCAGGTTGGTGTACCAAATTCAAGAAACCTTCAAACAGACTTTTTTCAGAAAGTCAGAAAACAGAAAGTCTTCCCCTTCTTTTCCACATTCCTCCCCGCCCTTCTTTTCTGTTTCAGATATTTGAGTGATTTAAGTAAGTGTCCAGGGTCAGTAAATTAAAAACTGAAAAAAAATGTTAGGTGTTTCAAACTTTATGTGAAGGTCAATCAATGTTTTGAAAAAAATAGTTTCAATACATGATTTCCAAATCCAGAATAAGTTCATATGTGAGATGTGATGAAAAATGTAATTTTAAGTACTCAGCTCAGTACTTGCAGATATCTATTAATGAGGAGCTACTCTGTACTTAAAAAGCAGCCATACCACTACAGTGATCTGTGTTATTCTGAAAATGTGAAGAAGCTTAAATCCTGTTTTTATTCATAGTTAAATTAACCTTACAACTGTTTTGCCTGGCAGAGAGAATCTGTCCTACACTGTGGATATCTAACACTGAAATCAGCTACAGTGAATGAGTTTATTCCTTCTCTGAGAATTCAGAGGCACTGCTTGCTAAACGGGGGTAAGAGATGCACGTTCTTTGAGTACTCTGCTTTTCACACACACTGCCTTTAAATGCATAAAGGCATTGACATATTATCTTCATTCAAGAGAAAAAGCTATCTCAGAATAACTTTATTTCAAAATACACCTGCAATTAGAATCTTGGCAAAAATATCCTTTCCTTACGATCTTAGTTTAATGTGTCATAAAGATTGTTCTTTTTTATATTAAATTTAGCAAACCTCTCAGATGAATTAGTATCAAGGAATTAATGAAGGAAACATTTACCATTTGAAGAATGCAATGAAGTAAATTGAACTGAAATCCTGTCTCAGTTTAGGTAACTACCAGCAGTTTTGCTTTTTACCATTTTTCTACAGATTTGATTGTTCTCCATTTCCCCTTTGGGAGTAGGTGTCTAGAAGAGCTGCTGGTTTATGCAGATGGAGAAGGATGTTTGCTCTCCACTCCCCTGCTTGCCATATCTAATACTTCAGGCCCTTCTTCCACAGATTTAAAAATATCTTGTTGGAGACTTGATATATGAGCTTAACGGATGTTGCATGTTTAATTAATGGGTCCAGAAGATGATTGTGCTTTCTCCAAATTGCTGCTGATATCTTGTGTTTGGGTAAACCTCTTTTCCTTGGTTTTACTTAGATGCTTTTAACTTTAATTATTGCACTGATGGTAAATGGGAATGGGGCAGTTTTCTTGTCCCTCTTTTCCAAGAATTCAAAAATAACTTAAACCATCATGAAAACCTGTATGCTGCAACATACAAATAAGAAACTTCAATTATCACTTCTTAACACTCAAAAGATCATTCTGAAATTGTAGTCAGACCAAAATTACAGTATTTTCAAATTCAAAATGGATAAACAGCACTCTTTGACACTTACAGAATGTCAGTCTACGCAAACAAATTCTGTAACTACCACATACATAGCCCTTTTAGGCCATGTATTTGAACTTTCCACAAGAAAGAAAGAAAGAAAGAAATCAGCGTTTAATTCCCTACTGCCTTCCATCCTCTGTAATGTAAAGTGGTGCCATGTCATTTTTTTGTAATGGAAAAAAAGGCACCAATCTGACACATTGCCACTTCCACTTACGCAAAACAAATGGAAAAGCTGGAGCAATCATCTGATACTGACTTGTGCCTTATGACACGGTATAACCTTTAGTGCACCATGTGAATGACATGAATGGAACCAATCATTTTTCATAGGGCATCTTGTTTCACAAAGCAGTGTGCAGTTGAATCCCAGCAATACTGTGGAAATTGATAAAAGTGAGTGAAAGAGGTTTTGTAACAATAATTGAAGTTATCAACTGATATAAAATAGCCTTGTTTTAATTAAACTTTCGGAGTAATAATTTTTGGCCAATACCTCTGAATCTTTCTTAATAAAGAATGGCCTTTCCATTTTTCTATTTCCAACCAAGACACACTGAAAACCTGAACTTGAACTCTTTGCAAAGAGCTGGAGATTTTCCCCATCAAACTTGAGACCACTATTTCTAAATATAATGAAGCAAACAAGAATCAGTGAGATGATTTTGGTGAAACTTACTGAGCCACGTATCCATACAGAACAGCATGATTTATTCTTATAGTAGACCAAATGAGCAGGAAACATGGACAGGCTGATAAATCTTTGATGTGAATAATGATGGTATTTCTCTGTCTAGATAGCCAAGGTAGGCAAAATGATGAGTCTGAGAATGTTTTTCTGAATCTTGTCTACTCCCATGACCATGTAATGAAATGCCATATTGTATAAACATAAAGGAGACCTTCTGTCTCTTGGAAGATAGGGGACTGCTGAAGGATTGCTTCAGTTCCCTCTCTCTGACTCCTTGAGATATAATATACTGTGCCTTGGGATGAACATATAATCAGAATTTCTTGATTAAACTTTTATGCTGCTCATTGAATATTTCAGGGGAAGAACATAAGAAAAATGCAGGGAGCTATAACATACTTAATTATTAACACTTCACTTCTCACTAGCCCAGTGTCAAAAATGTTTTCCTAGATTCTTTGACTGAAGCCAACATTCAGATTGCTTCCTCTGCATGACCTACTTAGGCAGCACCATTGCTGAAGAATGAATTTGGAGAGTCAGAGCTCCTTGGCTGCTGGGCATGTGGTGTCCTTACCTGCAGAGCTGAGAGCAGCGGGTGCCTCGCTGCCTGTACAGGGAGCACAGACACTGCCACAGAGCGCGAGAGCACGCTCACGCAAGCAGAGCAGGACGTAGGTAGGAGCCAGCCAGTTGCCAGGTGGAGCACATAGCTCAGCTGTGATCCTACCCTCCCTATGCCTTAGATACCTGCCTCAAAGTGACACACTACAGCCTTTTATTTGCTCTGGACTTGGAGGATTAAAACCAGAATCCTCTCTTGAAGGTAAAGGAGGACTTACTACTTTTATGTCAGAGGACTGATTGGGATTCTGCATACCTCTGATCTGGTAGCCTTGTGATTCAAACTTTGCCAGTAAGGAGGAAAGCTAGGTTTCAGTTTTTCTTCAGCATGTTCTGGCTTTGCTAAAGCCTCTCCTGTTGAAGCTGGGCTACCGAGCAGGATGGTTTGAGGGATGATGAGAGAATGGAGAGAATTAGCAAGTGGTAATATAATTCTATAGCCTGGTTTTGATAACTTGGCTTTTAAAGCTGTATGGTTTAATTCTTCTGCTGCTCATACAGCATCAGTGATCTTTTTTTTTCCAAAAGTGTGTTGGAAATAAGAATTTAGCTCAGATCTGTGAACTGACTTAGTGTATTTGGGGTAAATCTGAAATAACTATTGACTTGTAATTCAGCAACAGAGCAGATGAGAACAGGGATTGACCTCTGCGACTGTTTGGACAAGAGTGTGCTTTTGACACACATACTCTGTGTACAGCAAACTTTGTAATGTGAAACTGGAGGAAAAACTAAATATCTGTAATCCCATTGTTGAGGTAGGGTCATAGAGTTAATTCATTTGGCATATGTGATGAAGAAGAAATAAGATTTGTAGAAGGAAACACTTGTGATATTTGAAAATATCGTCTCCTCACATTCCCTTTTCGTTCCTTCCATTGTTAGTTCCTGGAACTGTAATTCAATGCAGGGCATCAGCCTTGTAGAAGGACTTAAACCTTAGACTCAAAAAATCCATACTGAAAGTTATTCCTACTGGGAAAGATGCTGGAGCTCAGCTTCTGGGAGCCCCTTTGGGGTCCTTGTGTGCATCATCTGGAAACATTACCTTGTTTTGTTGCAATCCTGATAGGTATAAAAAGCAGAACCCAGTACATTGCATTCTGGTTTTTCATATGTGTATACACACCCACACCCTGCATATATGTACTATATGACAACAATACTTTAAGGGAAAAAGATCCCTTAATCTACATAGCAAAAGACTTTGGAAGTAAATTAGCAAAACTAAATGGCAAAGTTTTCCATAAGTCCTCGAATTCTCTGAGTCATACCAAAGCTTTAAACGCAATGGGAGTTTGAATCTCTGCTGTTTTAAGGACTAGATGAGGAGCAGGAACACCTTCTGACACTCCTGTGTCACTTATTAGAGAACTACACTCAGGACATCGGAAAAAAGCAGGCTTTTAAAGATGGCCATATCTCAAATGGTGCCGTCAAGCAGGTAGAAATCTGTGCATCTTTACTCCATGACTGTGCTCCTGGTCAGCAACAGCAGCCAATTGCTATATCCCCCCTCCCACTGAGGAAAGGGTGTGAGGCAAAATTATTTCCCTGTGTTACTCCAAAGCTAAAACAGCACTGGGCCTTTGCCATCCTTCTGAGAAAGCCATAGTTTATCAGCAAAATATAATCTTTAGGAAATTAGAACAGAATTCTTTGAAAAGTTAAGGTAGTCCGAAATTCCATTCCAGTGCAATTTCGAATGAGTGTAGTAATTACAATTTGACCTGGGGACTTCTGAGTCACAAAACCAATGTTGTTCTGTCATCCTCTCCACTTCAATTACTACATCAAAAAACATGCAAAAGCACATAAAAAGTAATTTTAAATATTCTTTCTGAATGTGCAAATTGTAGGATACTTCTCATTTTTTTCTCCAAAATTTCACTTTCGAATAACTGCATGTTGGAAAGCTTTTGATTATTTAAAATATTATGAAAATCTGTATAATGTTAGCAATATCAGTGCTTATTTTTGCTACAAAAATTAGATCAAATGGATCAAGACAAAAGACAGTACAACTTTCATAAGGAGTGAGATTACAAAAGCAAGATTTGAAAACAGACAAAAATTGATGTTGAAGAGTACAAACAAATATCCTCGCACTGACAATACAAACTTCAACTGAAGGTTTTCTTTGCTAGCAGCCAGTAAGTGATTACATAGTATGTAATCCTAGTAAGACAAACTTGGGCATGAGAAAACTCTGCCGTCAGTACTAACATCCTTTGTGTCTGAGTAGTGCCACAGACTCTGAGACAAAATGATTAAGCTGTTCTTGTGTCTTTAACCTTTGTCCGTTGGTGTGTGATACTGGGCACGGTCAATGCTGAACAAATAGCATTAACATGCGTCTCATGACAGCAACAGCGATACCGCTGAGAGCAGTATTTGGTCTGTTGATTGAAAAATTAAAGCTAGAATAAGGAGATGTAAATTTGAGTCAACTGGCCTGTGCAATCTGTGCACAAACAATCTTAGCTTGGCAAGACAGGCAGAACAGGTAGGAGACATGAGGCTGCACAACACCGGGCTGGTTTGAGCTCTTGTATGGACAAAACCCAGCACACTTCCAAAGTGAGTGCAACTTGCCAACTTCTGAAGAAATAGTAAATCCATACAATTACAGAGTATGTGGTAAGTTCTACCTGCACTGAGTAAAGCTAACTAATGCACAAGAATGCAAAAAGGCATGCAATGAGAAGAAGAAAAACTGCTTGGTGTAATTAAGTGAGTAGAAGTGAAAAGAACAACTGGCACAGATGGAAGGATAAATCTGAGGAACCACTTAGGAATATTTCGAAACATCTGATACCATATTGAAACTGGAACTGCTGGATTTTTTTGGCTGTTCTTTCTAAAGTTTTTTTTCTTCTTCACATGGCAAACGGTCTGGAGAAAAGTATTTCATTTGGAAGGCATAATGCTTTATCAAGCAGGCTCAGCCTCACCAAGTCCTCAGCCCTGGCAGAATGAGGGATAAAATGCTTGGCTGTGAACTGGTGAAGACGCACTATAACATGTCCAGCTGGACCTTGGACAAAGCAGAGCACCCGCAGGTTCCTTTTTTAAACAGTGGGGATAGAGCTTAGGGTGCCTGTACGCCTCTGTCTGGCAAGCTGATGACAGGATGCTCACCAAAATGGGAGGTGGTAGTAGTTGCACATTGTGTAATGGCATCTTTTACCTCAGTAGCTAAACTGTACACCAGACAGTATGAAAAGAAGGCAGGGAAGACAGTTAAAAGGATTTCTTAGATGTGGTGCTTTTTTTTAACTTTTTGCCAGAAAAGATGTTCTCCAGCTGCTCTGTTGCATTTAGCTGTGCCTCTCCCTCCTTATTGAGGTAGCCCCGATCCACCCGCAAGTGGACACTTGCACTCTGCTTATATTAGCTTGCTAAAACAAACTAGTAGGGAAAATCACGAGCCTCAAAGTTAATGCAGGTGGATAATATAATGGACCTAAACACAACCCTCTCTGAAACATGTCTTTTGATATACTGACAGCTTGAGCCATACCTATCTGTATCCTATCCAGATTAATCTACCTCCGATCAATATCAGATGAAAGCAGTGCTTTGCTATAATTTTCATGTTGTAACGACCTGCCAGGATGATGTACCAACCATTTATAAAGGACAAGTAGGTAGTGGGTTTAACCCTTTTGGGTGGTTGTTGCACAGTGTTGGAAAAACACCAGCACGATGCTTTCCATTTTCTGAGAGAGGGCAATTTATATAAATTCTGGGCTTCATCTGGAATCTTCAGAAAGATATAAGATTTTTCCCCCTACAAAAAGATTCCTGGCAATATTGGACAAACAAAATTAAATTACTGGATGGAGAATGAGAGTTGTGCCATTCCAATCTGGGGCAAAAAGAGAGTTCAGCAGCAAGCGCAAGCTATAGAAACTCTTTGTATTCTGATATGAGCAGCTTACAAAACCAAGGCAGATGTGACAACTGTATAAGCAAAATGCAACAGTAACACCCGTAGCTACTGGGTTAGGCTGGTTGTGCTTTGCTTTCTTGACTTTTTTATTTTTTCTTCTCATTTTAGAACAGAGAAAAATCACCCGTTTGCAGCAAAGGGATGCTGATTGTTTATAAGACCTCTGCAACAGCTTTGGGGCACAGAAAGAAAAGGTATGCCGGGTGAGTTTTGTAGGCGCGTTAAAAACTAATAAAATAAACAAAAAACTCAGCCAGTCTGCACCGGGGCCGCCAGCGGGAGCCGAGGAGGGAAGGCGCATCCCGCTCCCCTGCGGGGACCAGCCGCTCCTCTCACCGGGCTCCCACCCCGGGCGGATGCCGGGCGGGGCCGGCCCCGCTCCGCCCGGGGGGGCCGGGCCGAGCGCTCTAAAGGCGGTGCGGGCGAGCCGGTGGCGCTGCCTCTCTCTCCGCTCCCCGCCGCTCAGTCCCCGCCGCTCGCCATGGCCCCCGACCGGCCCCCGCCGGCCTTCGCCGAGGCCGGGCAGCAGAGCGGGCTGCAGGTCTGGCGTGTCGAGCGGCTGGAGCTGGTGGCGGTGCCCCCCAGCCTCCACGGCGACTTCTTCGTGGGGGACGCCTACCTGGTGCTGCACACGCTCCGCCGTGGGGCCGCCGTCGCCTACCGCCTCCACTACTGGCTCGGTAGGCAGCGGGGCGGCGCGGGGGTCTGGGGCCGGGGAGCGGTGGGAGCCGGCGCTGTGTGCCCTTGGCTGTCGCTGAAGTTTCTTGCGGCTTCGCTGGGCTCTAGGGGATCGGGAGCTGAGTTTTTCCCCCTCCCTTTTCAGAAGTGCTGCTGCGTGAAGCTTCCAAGTTGAGGCATTTTATGTAAGAGAAGTAGGGCTATGGCCAAGGGCCTGGGTGATGCCAACCCTCACCGCTGCTGATGCAGTGGTGCCAAAGGGCTCTGGGGGTGAGAAAGTCGGTATGACAGAAAGGTGAATATTTGCTTGCTTTGTGGTGTCGGTTTGGAAGAGTGCTGAAGGGTTGAAGTCAAGTCTTGGCTGTATCTAACCAAGATTCACAAGTGAAATCCTGCCTTCATTCAGATGAAGAGTTTTCTTGCCTTTGTTTCCACTAGGACCAAAATTTCATCTCAGCCATCTCCCCATGGCGTCATTACACTGCTTTGTGTCCAGATGTTGTCTTTTTCAGCTAGACTAATTTTGCTTTCTGATGATACAGATTGGAAGCAAAGTCACCAGGTTTTCTATAAAACCTCTTCTCTTTAATATCAGTCTGACAGCCTAGTAAAGCCCTTCCTGAAGCAACTGGTGTCTTTTGCCTTCGACCTTGACTAGCATGGTGTTTACCAAAATAGAAGTCTGACATAAGGATGCATTTTAGGTGACTTCCTCATTTTCTGGAGGTTTCTCGAGACTTCCTTGTCTGGTCACCAAATCATCCAACCACAGTGGTTGCTGTGTAGCTGCCCGACATCTATTGCTTTGTTCTTGTTTCACCATCACAAGGTTTGTGTTTGTAGGCAATCGTCTCCGTGAGCGCACATAAAGACAGATCAATGTGTATTAAAATTAATGTGTTTGAGTTGCTGTGGTTCTCACGGCATACTTTGGGTTGCATTGAAAAAGAATAGCAAATAAAGCTGGGATTGTTTCTGCATAAAAGTTTGAAGCTTGTTTAGTTTTGCATGTGTTATGAGTTATCCAGCTGGCATGTGGCATAGTGTTTGTCTCTGATGAGTATAACCATAGATGGCAGCATAAATGAATTTCTGGCAGATGTTCTTATGGCAACAGCACTGCTAGTTAATAGCAGGGTTTCGCTATTTAGACCTTTGTTAATGAAGTTAGAACTATTTATGTAGTAGTTAAGGTATAGTAGACACTTCCCAGGGAAAGATGCAAGGCCTCTTTGCAACTGGAAGTGAAGTCAAAACAGTGACTGACATTTGCACTAATTAAAACCTCTTTGTTGGCTAAAGACCTTTAGGTGTATGTGCTGATGCACATCTTGTGCTGATGTGGTGATATCCAGATATCGTAAATAGCTTCAGGTGATCTGGGCACACGTTGTTCTTATGCAGCTGGTGGCTAACTGCTGGGAAATTCCTTCCTGCTTGCAAGATGCTCCACTAGTGGGGTGGAGATGCTCAAACACTGCTGCAAGCTTAATAGCAACAGGAGACCAGAACTTCATACAGGGTGTATGGGGAAGGGCAGTCACACCCAGGGGCAAGAGTTTGAACCATTTTGGTATTTTTGCTGACTGATTCTCACCACTGTTATGTACACCAAACTTTTCCCTCATGAGCAAAGGCTGTATGACCTGTGGGCAAGGAAGACCTCAGTAGGGTCTTTCTGAAGACTTCCCATAAGCTGTCTCTGCACAGTTACGGCAGTCATTATCAGTCAGACTTTGGGATGGAAAGAACTCTTGTGAAATTAGATTGGTGGAAACCCTACAGACTTTGGTCTTAGATACTTACAAGGGCCTTGCCATTTGGTGACACAGTCCTACTCCTGCCTGTCATCTGTGGCATGTGTTATTGTGTGGGCCTCATATGGTGGCTTTGAGCCTGAACGGATTCTGACTTCACCAAAAAAGACCCGAAATTCAGAATAAAAGCAGAGCATTGAATTTTCTTATTATATAGTGGCAAACTTCCTCCTAATACTTTGCTTGGGCATACCCAAGGGGTTAGAAGGAGGTCTAGACCATGGGAGGATGGTCTGTGACCTTGATGTGCTGTCAGTCTTGTGCTGTGACTGGCATCCTAGGGTTAAGGTGACCAAACAGTTGCTCTATCGGGCTGAAGCTTCCAATGTGAAAGCCAGTTTTACCAAATATCTCACATACAGTGAAGTGCTGTCCTGGTCGGATAATTTCTGAACAAGCTAACTCAGGTGCTGCAATGATGTTGGCATGGCCAAGCAATGAGTGTGGATCTGTGTTGTGGTAGCTGTGTCCATTTTTAACTTTGCTCAGAGATCCTGGCGCAGTTGTCTGCAATGGCACTTGAGGGATGTCTTAGTAGCTAAGCTACTAATCCTAAGGGAGCTGTCTCGACTTGAAACTGTCACTAGTGGAAACAGCATGTACTATGCCAATATGAGGCTACTTGTGGGAGTAAGACTGTCTATACCCCACTTAGTATCTTTAATAAAATCACGCATGGTGGTTTTTAACTATGTTTAACCCTTGTCCCCAGAGATTAAGTGATAAGACTTATCCATGTGAACCAGTATCTAGTCTGGTAAAAAATTGTGTTCTTTTTCCTGTATGCTCTGGCTTATTTATAGCTGTTTGTGCCTCAGACTATAAGGTAAACCTGTTTTTCATACGAGCTTGAATAACCTACACTTGGATTGCTGGTCACTTGTTTTTTTTAAACGGGGTTTCACTGAGTATTTTATTGCAGAGCAGCTGTGAGACTGAGCCTGGTAGTAGTTCTCATCTCTAACACTGTTCCAAAACCAGTTTTCTTCAGCCCTGAACTCTGTTGTGTAATTGCAAGCAATAAATCTGAAGGATGTAGTCCTAATGGACATGAATAACCCTATTTAAAAAAAAAAATCCAAAACTTTACCACCAACTTTAAGGTGGTATCCAGGTCTCAGAAAGCATATTGCCACATAGCAAGTTCTTCTATCACTGAGTGATGGGGATTTTTTTTTTTTTCCAGAGGTTCTTGTGTTATGTGCTGCTTTCAGTAATGTTTTTTACCTTTTTTGGGCAGGTCTCATGCTCTTCTCTTCCATATGCCTCCATTATTCTTTGGATCCCTTCCCTGTTTCATTCTTGCTGCTTTCTGGAGGCTTCCATTGCACCTGTGTCCCCACAAAAGCTGTGGTGGTGGCAGTGGTGACACTGCTCCTGGGAGAAGCACCGTTGTTGGTGGGCGGAAGGAAGTTTTCTTGTGGCGTTGGCACTGCTGGGCCATGAATAGGGCACTTATTCTCCCTAAGAGAGGAGCTAGGTCAGTGATGCCTTTAGGTATCCCTGTCCCCCCTCTCCCACGCTTTATTCTTTCCTAATACCTTACCGACAGGCTTCTTGTGACACCAGGGACTCGCTACACCATGAGGTGACACCAAGACCTCACTATACACTTGCCCTTCTCCCACAGCCTGTGAGAGGTATCTCTGTCTGGAGAGGTATCTCTGTCTGGACTGTCTGGAGGTCTATGGTATTTTTCCACTCAGTCACCTAGAAGCAAGGAAATGGTTAATGTAAGTGAGAAGCTGCTCTTGAGAACGGTTGCTTGTATACCAGCATCTCCCTCTTATTTAGAAAGAAAAAATAAAAACTAAATGGAAAACCTCACCTTTCCTTACTCTTCAAAAGTTCTTGAGAAGCCAGTTTTTTGAGACTTGATCTTGCTTGTGCTCTTCTTGAAACAATCAAAAATGCTGAAAATGTTCATCAAAAATGTATGGGCCCATGCAAAAAGTTTTGTTTTAATATACAGCTGATTTCGCAGTGTGATTAGGCCATCAACACACTAGTTAAGGAGGCCATTTTGCCACAGTCCTCAGAAGAGGCTAATCTCTGAAAGGTACAAAACAGTGTGACCTCATGAAGCAAATATCTGAGCCCCAAAGCTGCTTTTCTTTCTCCCAGCTGTACCAGGCGATCTAATAAAAGATACCTAAGCAAAATACCCTTTGCTTGCATTATAGTGTCAATAGGACTGCTCTTGAGTTATTTTAACTTTATGGCTTGGTGAGTCGCTCTTAGCATAAATACATGGTTTACCATCTAATCAGTCCTTTGACATGACCTTCCTTGGTCTTTGCACTTCAACTCAAAGTTGCAACATATATATGGGCTGCATAACTGCTGAAGGCAGTGCCTGGTTGTCACAGAAACAATTTCTCCAACAGAATTCGAAGTTATATTAGTGCTTTCTAGACATAATATTTCATCTTATTTCAGGCAAAGAATGTACCCAGGACGAAAGCACAGCTGCAGCTATCTTCGCTGTTCAAATGGATGACTATTTAGGAGGAAAGCCTGTGCAGAGTAGAGAAATTCAAGGATATGAGTCTACCGAGTTTGTGGGCTACTTCAAAGGAGGAATTAAATACAAGGTAAAGAGCCAGCTGTCAAAATGTATTCTAAAAATATATGTAACATTGTCCCCCAAATAAAATCGAATCTTTTGCTTTGTATCTGTTACTGAAAGTTTAAAAATTGTTTCTTAATGTTTAGTGAGTTTAGATCTGAACTACCTACCCTAAACTATAGGAGTCCCAGTACTTGTACAGAAAGCAGCAGCTTGTTTACCAGCGTCCCTTCTGATACTGAAAATCTGTCCCACTGATTTATTCCGCCTGCGCCCCCACCCCGCCCCACCAAAATCAAGCTGTCCTGAGATTTCATACTTGTGTGTCTAAGGGCGCTCACGGTAGGGACTCTCTGTGTTTGGGAGGCAGTACATTTCACAGAAACCATTTCTATGTCGTAGACTGAATCATTTTGTTCAAGTGCAGAACCCAATGTGCTTAAGTGGTTAAAAACATGAGCAGAGTGGAAAAGACCAAAACCTCACTTTAGTCTAAAAATGGTGCTTTTGCAGTCCTACTGCAGTTTCTTTCTTTGAGGTACGTAAAAAAGCTCCCAAATACTTCTCATGAAAACTTTAAAAAGCTGTAGTGTCAGCCTCCTTGTTGTGTCACTTCCAGAAGCAGAATCTTTCGAAGGAAATTTTTGGAGACATCTGTGGTTTTTAAGAATAAACTAATGTATCTCCTGAGAATCTCCTTGTAGTAGGAGCTCTGGGAACCATTGCTCAGTCAGCCTGTTTCCAGTTATGGAGGTTTGTAACTTGTCGCAGTCTACACAACCAGTTTGAAGCTTTTAACTCTGCTTGTGTAAGAGAGCTTGACAGTGACCTGCCCACTCTTTTACCTTTTTTTTTTTTCTTTGTAATTTCAAGAGACATTTTCTACTCCAATCCAAGATCTGGGTCTCCTGGAGGAGTAGAGAATGCTGCCTCACATAGGCAGCCAGCCAAGACAGTTTACAGGAATAGGTTAGGCTTAAACTTACACTTTATAGATTGTAAATCAATAGTTTGGTCTTGCTTCCCCCGGTTTGGTGCTCTTTGCTAGGTTGCCTCCTAAGTTGCAAATATTCCTTTCAGAAAATTATGGAGCTGCTGTGGAATGACTCCTCTCCCTACATATAACCAGGCACTAAAAACACCCAGACCTCAGAATTTAAGGAAGTTGTGAAAACTTGTACAGGGGCTGCATATATCTCTGCTTTCCCTCAGTCCTTATTTGATAACCTACTGATTTTTGTCCTAACAGTGTGGTTCAGCATTACCTTATTCTCTGGATGATGCAGGAAAGTGTGGTAAATCCTGTGCTTTCTCTTTCCCCATTCACCTGAAAACCCTTTGAAGCAGGGTTACATCTGCTCCCTTAGATAAAGGCTCACACCTGAGAGTTCAGCAGCAGCAGTGTTCCCCAACTCTGTCTGGTCTGTGGTCAGCACTGTTAAATAGTGTATTATTTTGGCTCACCTCTCACTGCATAAACTATTTTTTTTTTTTCCCCGCTAGCTCCTCAACTGTAGCAAAAAGGTAAATTTGCAGAAATCAAACTGAAATAAAGCTTGCTGGTTTGCTCTTTTGTTTTATTCAGGCAGGTGGTGTTGCCTCTGGATTTAATCATGTTGTTACCAATGATCTGAGTGCTCAGAGGCTTCTGCATATCAAGGGCCGGAGAGTTGTAAGAGCCACAGAAGTCCCCCTGGCTTGGACCAGCTTCAACGGAGGAGATTGTTTCATTATCGACCTCGGAACTGTAAGTCTTTCCTAGAGCAAAACACACTGAAAAGAGATGCAGCATCCCTTCTAAGGTCTGAATCATCCCCTAAAATGCACAACTGATTTTGTCACTCATGCAAACTGACAGAAAGAATCTGCTTTAGAAAATCGGTTTTAGTGTCACGGCACTTTGAAGGTTCAAAACTGCCCTAAATGTTTTCTGAAGTATGCACAGATTATCCTTCAGGAAACAGTTCTCTTTCCCACTCAAGGCATTGGGATTTTTTACTACTGATGTTTGAACTTTAAGCTGTTCACAGTAAGCCCTGTCTGACTTTGACACTATCTACCAGCTGAATGGGATCAGTGCTAGGGTTCAGAGTAGAACACCAATTGGACCTTTCTCTTAAGAGCATTTCTTCATATTTATAAAACTTTGATCATGATAATTCACCCTAAAGAAAGAGCTGCAAAAGAAGTTGTCATAATAAACTTGTAACACAATATGTTGTAAAACTACTTGAGTGTTTCAAGAGATCGCTTGAGAAGCAATCCCATACTTCAAGGCTTTCTGGTGAAAGCAAGTGGAGAGACTTAGCACAGAAGCGTATGGACAGATAGGATAATTTTCCTTGCTTCAGATTACTTAAAGTATAGTGCTGTCACCTTAGTATCAAAAAGTCTTAAAATGAATTCTAAAAGTAGCAGCTGGGATGTAGTCCATGCTAGTTAGATGCTAGTTATCAGTTTGAAATTATTCCCATGCCTGATATGCTGACACGTATAAAATTAAGCGCATATGAAAGAAAATAGTTTATCTGCAAGGCATCAGCTGCAGTTGGTCTTAACTATAGTGCTTCACAAGGAAGTGGTCAGTTACTTCGGCAAGATTTCAGAGAAGAGTTCCCTGACTTCTTTAAAAAAGAAGCTATTCTGAACTCCTGTTATGAGTTTGGCTGTTTCTTCTGAAAAGTATCCCCTGATGTGATAATTGAAGATATTGGTATTGAGTAGCTATATTGATTATATGTTAGAATTTTATCATACTTAGCAGCCTTCAGATAGAACAACAACCAGTGTTTTCCTAACGTTATCCCATTCCTCTTATGGAACTGTGGTCTAATCATCTGAAACAGCCAAGTGATCAGTATCCAAACAGCTATCTCTCAATGTCACTTTGTATTTTGGATGCATAGAAGACTCAAATCATCTATTCCCTTTCAGAGTTAGCGTATGGGAGATGGGGAAGTTGGAACTAAACTAGATAGAAAGTGCTGCTTTTGCTGTCAGGCTGTTACAGGGCTTGAGTTTTCTGGTTTGGAGTTAACCTCCCACAGACACCCTGTGGAACTGGGTGTACTCCATGCATTTGACTCGTCCTGACCCTTATTGTGCCGCCGTTACCCAGTTCACCTAAAGTGATTACTTGGGTCACACTGCAGACATGGCGATGACACTGATGAAATGCACTACGGGTATATAATGTTGTTACATGTACAGCTTGGGATTCATCCCTTTTGATGAGATTTGTGGAGAGGAGAGCACTGTCACTAAGCAATTTAAATGTAATATGGCTTTAGAGTCTGGATTTCTAATACTGAACGTACATTGTGAGCCTTCTTTTTTAGTATAGCATCACTCTGGTTTCTGATTTCCTGTGTGACGAGGTGGATGTCAAGCAGCAATGCAACCCTGCCTTTCTAGGAAGAAAGATTAGATGTGAACAACATCTAGATCTCTTCTTTACCACGCTATGGGAAATGTCAGTCAAATCACATGCCTAATAACAGTTCTTGGTCTTGCCATGTCAGTGGTATACCAGGGATGGGTTTTCTTGGATGTATTAGTAAGTTAAGGAAAAAAGTGTTTCAGCATCCAGACATTTGTAGTAATTTCATCACAGGTTATTATGTAAACCAGACCTTTGTTGTGGGAGATGAAAAGGCAATGTGTGACATACTTCAAGATGAAGATATGTAAGTCTAGTGAAGTGCCTATAGAGAAATAGGTGTGGTAGAAAATATGCTGTCACAGTGGAAATCTTGAGCGAGTTTTACAAGAACTATATTTCAAGCTGAAATAACTGCATTTCAGATTGAAATTTTCTATGACTAGAGGTCCACTGTAAATGGGTGAGTCTTTACAGGAGCTCTTAATTGAAATTAGGCGTCCTTTAAAAAAAAGAAAAATAAAAAGGATTTTGGCTCAAGTAGATTCTTTCACTTAATAATTGAAATAAAATGAATCTTAAATAGGGTTGTTCTTGAGTCTTGGGATTTATCACAGGGCACTACTGAATCATTGTCTGAGAATAATGGGCAGTAATTGCATACAATAATGAGCTTATGGTCAGTGCTTTTAATATCAAATTATTGTAGCATGTTAAATAAGATGAATTTCCAAGATTTACTTTCCCCAGTCCTAGCTTACCAGAAGGATGGTTCCCATGTCACTGTAAAACTGCTTGTGCAGTCCATTTCCTGTTACATTTTATCAAGCCACTTATCTAATATAATGAAAAATCATTTCAGTTTTCCCACTGAGCTCAATTACAGCAGTATTTTAAACCTGTGGCTTGAACAGATATGGGAAAATTAAGAAAGGTAATAATTATCAGGAATAAAATCTTTAAAGTCACTAAGGTTTCCCTCCCGGTGATAATGGCTTAAGTAAAAAGTGTTTGTGTGCATTTCCAGCTAGGTTCACGTATTTACAGTTCAGGTTCTGATGGTTACCTCATATCTAGATATGTTACTAAACCACATTTACAGCACTTCAAATATCCTGCCCAGGTCTTATCTTGCCTCCTTTGAACTCTCTAGGCTGGAACAGAAAACAGCTGCAGATGGCAGAGAAAACCCTGTCTTTGATATGAGGGGAGTCATTAGCTGTGGGTAATGTGCAAAGACCTTTTATTCAAACAACCTTCTGTAAGACCATGACATGAGCTCTGTGACCACCAGACTGATGTTCCAGTGCAATGAATGATCCAGGAGTGTGCCTGGGATGCTAGACCCTGATTTTCTTTTTTTTTTTTTTTCCGCCCCCCTGCAAAGGATTTCCACGACACCTCCTTGATGAACCTGGGAATCTCCCTGTAAGGGAGCCTTTGGGACAGGGCAGGCAAGACAAGTGCAAGGCAGTTGCTGAGAAGGCTTTGTACAGGCCTGGAGTAAAGCACACCTTACCTTGTCAGGTGCTGCGTAGTGCATCCTGTCCTGGCATAGCTGTGCTCAAGCCCTCCCAGAAGCCATGGTCTTCTGCCATGCTTCCCATCCCGTCCTTTTGGCTGGAAGGTGCTGAGCTCTTCCTGGTGTCCCACCTGAGAGGCACCAGGATGGGTTTGGCAGTTCTCGGTGGCCCTAAACTGTCTGGCATTGCTCTGTGCTGTCCCCTTTACCTCCAGATGCAGCTTTACCTGCATCACCCCATCTTCCAGCCACCTCCCCTTAGCCACATCCCTCTTTCTTCCTCTGTCACCAAGACAAATTCTCAAAACAGCAAGGAGCATGAGAGGGCATGGAAAATGACCATGGAAGGGAAGGAAAAAGATTAATCATTGTGCCATTCAGTGAATAACATACACACTGTTTCCCAGGGTATTTTAGTATTACCCAGATGCATATGTTAATATAGCTTATATACGTATATTTCTGATAAGATGTGCTAAAGACTTTCATCTCTTTTGTCAATTTTCTTAGCGATTGGTTCAAAGTGGGAAGGAAACTTACCAGTATTGTGAAGTTCACCCTATGTACATTGGTGTACACCAGTGATGTACAAAATGTGAATGTTGAGACATGTTGGTAATTTGGGTAGTTATCAAAACATGGAGCAGAAGGAATGGGATTAGTAAAACTACATGAAATGATCAGCTGATTTTATTGAAAGCTTCTCAACTCAGTTTGGGAAGCTCTGCTGTATGAAGGCTGTCTAAAGTTGTATCCTTAGTGACTAGCAAAAACATTCTCTACACATTTGTTCAGATAGAGATTTGTAAAATGCAAGACGTGGTTCTTCTTGGCTGACTTCCCTCTTGATGGGAGGCAGCAGCAGTGCTATGAGCCAAGTGACTGCAGAGGTCAGGGAGAGGGCTGCGTACCACTCAGCCTCCTGGAAGAAATTAGGAGACAGTTGTTAAAATAAGGTGGGGGGGATGTGTGGTAAGTACCAAGCAGTTCTGAGCTTGGGCCTGATTGAGACTGGAAAGCTTTGCCAGTACAATCAAAGTTCTGCTAACGAAATGTTACCCTTCTTCCCAAAGGAAGAATGCAGAGGGTGAGGTAATAGCCATATCTCAAGTTAAGTGAAGACTGAAGGTAAACTGCACTCAGTTGTCCATCCTTCCCATTCCTATAGTGGTACTTATAAACTGATTTATAAACAGCCAAGAGGTTGCTGGTTTGAAATTTAAGAGCCTGCGTTGTGCTTAAAACAACTTCTTGTGCCATTCAGCAATCAATGTAAGTACTTCTCAAGGGCTCCATGAATCACAAGTGAAAATGATGATGTTAGAACTCAAAAGTGTGAGACCGAATAAAGCTGTCGTGATCATGTATCTGTCAGTACTTCTGACATAATAGGTACGTCAAAAGGAAAAAGGTTGCTGTCTTGCACAAAGACACCAGGAAAAAATACATCAAGCAAAAAGGCTGGCTTTTTTATGACAGTTGCTTTTCATAAAAACTGTTGACTTGCTATAGATCAAATTCTGTTTACAAAAAGAAAATTAACTACTGCTTTTTAACAATAAAAGACCAAGAGGACAGATACTTGCTTTATGATTATGACTACGGGGTATGATTCAGCATCACATTGCAACCTTGAGCCAGTTATAGTTTTGCTTGCTTCTGTAATCTCCCTGCCTTCTTGCCTGCACTATCTCTTCTAGGTGGCTTTGCTTCTCTTCCTTTAGAGAAACCAGTTCAAAATCAGCATATTAATCGCTTTAATAAAGTCACTGTTTGGGTATAAACAGGACTGGAAGAGCAGATTCTTGCATATTGGAGTTCATCCCTGTAAGTTTCTCTTTCTAGTTGCTTTCCCTGGCACTAACAACTGACTAGTCATGACCATTTTTCCATGTTTTTCATTCACGTGTTTCTCCTACAGCTAACCTCTTCCCCGGTTTTCCCAGCTGAGAGTTAAACTATCGCTCATGCTGTAGCAGGGAGTTGCCAAACAAGTAGCAGAGCTTGAAGAACTAAACTGCTTTAGTTCTTTATTAACTTTATGGACTTATTAACAGCTTAAAAATGTGGTTAGTTCTATGCACAGTGTATCTTAGTAAGCAAGCATCTCATTTTTCTGTGAACCAATTATTTTTACAGCTCCAGTAGTGTAAACTCTAGCATTCTGGAAATTGTTATAGTCCCAAAGTCATCAGATGGAGAATATTAAGCCTTTTTTCCTCACTTCAGTTAGAGTATTCAGGGTATGTAGTTTTCCTTCATACTCTATGGACTGGAAAGCTTCCCCTTGCCCCCACTTGCACACAGAAAAGTGGTTGAAACAGAGACTGTCATTAAAACTTCAGGTGGACAGGACATACAGGTATGCACAAGGATTCAGTTAGGTTACTTTTCCTGATGTTGTAGGAAATCCAGACGTTTTGCTGCTTGAGCTGCTGTTATTTAGAATTAATATCCTCCTGGTACTCACCCTTTAATGCACTGTGGCATAGCAACAGCTATTCCTAGAATATACTAGCAAAACAGGTGTGAGAGGAAAAATGAATTTAGTAAGCGTATGACTGTGGTACATCTGACTTATTTTTATTCTGACAATTTGTTCCAGTTGAATCAAATGGGAGACTCCAAGACTGGTTACAAAGATACTATTGTAATTATACCAGGGCAAGGCTCATGGTGGCCTCAGCAGCATTTTGGCTGAATGAATTCAGAGTTTATTTTGGATTATCAAAACTCCACAACTTTCAATGGTTCACTGTATTAGTTTCAACAAATGTAAAAGGCAGATTTGATGAATATGTGAAATGATTTTTTTTTTTTTCTTTTCCCTGCCTGTATCAAGGATTCAACAGTCAAGACAGGGAAAAAAAAACATTGAATAAGTTAAGAAGAAAAATGTCTCCAGAAGCCTATATTAACTTGGTTCAATCCAAACATTCTTCTTAATATATATGTCAGTTCCTAAAAAACCTGAATGTCAGTGAACTGACAAAAAGTGCTGTATCCTAGTCACTTTTATTCAGTTTTACTGTTCAGTTATTTTCCCCACCATTTGGATTTTGTTTTCTTGATTTAGCACTTTTTTTTTTCTTAAAATAAAAAAAAAAGCTCCACACTCTTGCTTTAGGGCTCTCTGTTTTATTTCCAAAACCTTGGTGTTTGAATTACAAACACCAAAGTAATGTGCATTTGTTTTACAAATACTGAGAACTGAAGTCATTGGAAGCATTTCTGTTGTTTACAGTTCATATAAAAACTTTTTTCAAGTCTATTTGTATTTTGTATTGGCATTTTTCCTTTAAATCTGTTAACTTTAATTTAAGAGACTAGACTTCAACAAAGAACACTTTCAGCTAAAATGAACTCTTGCCTTATCAGAACAGCCGTTTATTGATGACCATGAAGAGGAATGAATGGAGTCTTAGCTGAGTGCATGCCAATTATTTTGATAGTAGCATAAGATATGTACAAAAGCTTTCCCAATGTTCATGCATGTTCAGTCTGCATCTAGCTTTGCTAGTTTTTTTCTACTTCCCTCAAGAAGTGGTATCTTAGGCTCTCTCACATGTGAGCATTAGGAGTGCAGGCTCCTTTGGGGCACACCGGCATCACAGCTCCTCTCCTCCTGACACACTTTTCTTTACAAGCCTCATCAGCCTTTCTTCTAGCTACCCATGGTGAAACCACTACAGTGGCTTTCTGTGATGTGGTTATTTGCCCAGGCTCTGATCTGCTTCTATCTAATAAACAAGAGCAGCTAAGCCTAAGAGAAGAGAGGAATTAAAGCAGTAATGACTTTACAAGCCTTCTTTTCTTGCTTTTAGCCTTTTTGTATGAGTTGTGGGGGTAAAGAGAACGTAGTATGGTGTTTCACATGAGTGAGCAGGTTTAGCTTGCACTAAGGCCCTCTGCTTCATAGCCGTGCATCTGTACCTAATGTTGTGATTTATAGGAACAGAAGACAACATCCTTACTGACATACATTAAGTCAGCATAAGTTACATGATGTTGATATGACAGGATTCACACTACAGATTTAGCTGACTCTCAACTAAGAGTGGTAATTTTGTTTTAAATGAGGTGCAATTACATTCTGGGAGCATGTTCTTGTGTAGATGCAGGCAAAGGTAGACAGGTTTAGGGTTCATCAGGGCCTGCCAACAAAGAATGGAGGCACACCAGCTTGTGATACTTGGCTTAAAGTCTTTCCTTAATGAAAGCTTAAATTTTTATTTTAAGATTAGTGAGACTTAATCTCTTAAACACTTCACTGTTATTTTCTACCAAAATTGAAGTTTCACAACAAATTTGCTTCAAATTAGAGTTCTGAAACCTATTTAATTTGTTTAGCTTTTTAATGTCTCTTCATGTAAGAGAACGCAAATCAGCAATTACAGTGTGGGCCTGGAAATTACTAGGTATTTCGACAAAGATATAGGTTTAAAACAGTTGTATGTTCAGGACATGTTTGTAACTAGAACAAAACTGTGAGTTCTTCACAGATTTAAGCTTCTTGGCTTTTGCTTTCATTGTCTTGGCTAAGATTCACAGAAAAGACACCAGGATGCAGAGTATATTTTCATTTGCCTCCAAACTGAGCAGGCTGCCAGTTGAATACAGAGGTGGCTGTGTCTTAGAAGGGAAAATTTGTTTTTGTGTCACTTCTGAAATAAGCAAATTTTCTGTTTGTTTTTACTTCTCTTGCTCTACGTGCCATTTGGGGCTGGAGCAGGAAGGCAGGAGGTGTACTTTCACAATCCCCCTCCATACAGGGAAAAGTGCCAAGGTACTTAGAGTTACACGAGCCATGCATAATCATCCTGCCGCACACTTCTCTATAGAAGCTAAATGTTGGGTCATTTTTAACGTTCTGTAGAAATCTCACGTGACTTGCTCAAGGTCACTCTGCAGGCCAGAAGCTATCAGGAATAAAAGCAGTGAATCCTGCTACTCTGTAACTAGAAGACCAAACCACGTCCTCAAAACATGCAGACGAGGACAGACCTTGCTATGACCGCAGCGTGCATGGCACAGACCTGGTTTGCCTTCCCAACCTCCCTCAGGAGCTCTAGGGTGGTCATTGCGATTATTCAAGATAACATTTTCTCACCCTCAGCTGCTAATTGTCCCACTGTGATCTGACAAGTATATTGATATTAACAACCGTTAATATCAGGTAGCAGAATAGCTCTCTTCCATAGCATCTCTCTCAAACTCTGTTGAAAGATTAAAACAAAACAAAAAACAAACAAACAAAAAAAACTTGCTAGTATAAACTTCTGAAAATAAATTGGGCTTGGCACAGGAATGACTGATGAATGAAGTGTTTTTTTTTTTTTTTTTTTTTTTTGAGGGTAGTGAACACTTGAAGTCTATTTTCATTTTAATGGGAACATTTTTTGTCAGCCCACCAATTCAAAATAAGTTTAGCAAAACAAGCCTAAAAATAGTGATGGTGTAGTAGAGCTAAGAAACTGTGAAAGCACTGAGTGAGCTAAAGCTAAATACCATATTATGGCCCTAGCTGAGCAGTTCTTTTATATATATATGTGTCTAAAAATAAATACATGAATAATAAAATACAAGCCAAAAGCTCAGTGGTCTGTTGAACATGGTTAGATAAGTAGCTGACTCTGTTTCAGGTAAATCCACATCTAAACATTAGCCTTGTCAAGAAGTGGCTTTAACTTTCAAAAATCTCTTTTTCTGGCTTTAAATTGTTAAAAACCCAACCTGCCTAGAGATTGAAATGGGTAAGTTATATCAGGAAGACAAACTGGTAAATATCCAGCTGAACTTCTACCGTGAGGCCTCAAAAGTAGATACATTTAAAAATAATTGAGAAGATGATTTTACTTCAGAAGAGAAAATTAAATAAATCTAAGCTCCTGAAAGCTTGTAGCACTGAATGCTTAAGACATTTGTTTAGTGCTCATAGTAAATACAATAAAATATTAAATATTTTGGGACACTTTCATGCCTTGTGGCTGCTCACTTCCTTCTATTAGATTACACAGTATGTGAAGTTTATTTTTCAGGGTTTTAATAAAGAACACTGTCTTTATTCTCTAGTACTGAAAAGAGTCAGATTCTTGTTTCTCTAGCTTTTAAAATCAGTATTTTTTTAAATAACCAGGGAAGACAGCGCCTATAGGGATGGTATGGCTTATCCACGTGAACTCCAGATCAAGGATGTTTTCAGACACTGCTTGTTGATTCAAGTTTTTTTATGCAGCAGAAGAAAACCTTACCACACAAGGTTTTTCAACATTACCGTTAACAAAATTTCATATTTATTTATTTTAGTTTAGGACAAAAATATTTAGGCCACATTATTTTGTGGGAATATTTCTGTAGTTTAGGAATGTGGACTCCATAAGGAAAATAATGAAGTCTGAAAATCAAAAAATCTGAAATCCATTAGTGTAGATTTTTCAAGGTCTTTCTCCTTCCTCAGGCTGATTTGAAGCCTAGAGCCAGTGGACTGTAGGAGAGCTCAGTTTAGTCACCTGCTGACTGAAGGCAAACTGGGAGAATATGCCGTGAATGTGGGGTAGCTCGGGTGCACTGTGCAGTGGGACCTTTAGGAGATGCTAAGAAAAGAAAATGTTAATTTATTGCCTGAGAAGTAAAGGTCTTTGTAATTTGCAGTGACATTTTAAGTCTCACAATATGCTTTGTGGTCAGTACAGTAAATACTATTCATTTTGTAGATGAGAATACTTGTTTGAGGTTGCATGGCCAGTTACCAGAAGACCAAGAGAAGGCTGACACGTACAACTGAAACTGAACTCCCTTTGGGGAGGTTGGCCGGGGTGGCGGGTCCGCTGCCTGGGAACTGGCTGAGCATTGGTCAGCGGGTGGTGAGCAACTGCCCTGTGCATCACTTGTTTTGTATATTCTTTTATCATTATTATTATTTTCCCTTCCTTCTCTGTCCTATTAAATTGTCTTTATCTCAACCCACGAGTTTTACCTTTTTTCTCTATTCTCTCCCCCATCCCACTGCGGGGGTGAGTGAGCGAACGGCTGTGTGGTGTTTAGCTGCCTGCCGGGTTAAACCACGACAGCAGTGTACACAGAGATAAGGCAATAGCTGATTAACCTCTTCAGCTAATTCTCTAGATATGTCTTCTTCCTCTTCCTTATTGCTTCTACAGACTGTGGAAAATAAAGAATTCCTATTTATTGCTGTTATATCTCTAGTGACTTCTGTTTTCTCACATAATTTCAAATAAGCTCAATTAGTAGGAGGTAGGCCAAGATGAGAATGAGTAAGTTTGAGTGCCAAAATTCTCAGAAACTAGAGGAGTCTGTGTTTTGGGAAGTCTCCCAAAATTTGGGAGAAGATGGCTGAAGCAGTGCATGGCTATAATAACTATATTAAAAAATCGTCTCAGATTGAAACTTTTGACTTTCTACATGCTCTACAGTCTTCATTAATTCTTTAGAAAATTCTGTTTCCCCAAGTATGCACAGGTATTTTCTTTTCCTGAGGAAATGTCGAAAGTCAGATTTAGGATAAGGTTCAGACCTGAAGCCAAGTATGTCTCCAGATTCTGGATACTTAGTAAGCTGACAGTATTTAAACCAGAACTTGGCAGCAGATATTTTTTTTCTTTTCCTTGTATTAAGCCTACAGTCAAGTTGGTAAAGGCAAGCTACAAACCTCACAGCTTTCATTGCATAACATCTGCAAGTTGAAAGGGATCCAGTTCTGGGAATCTGTAATCCTGCCGTAAGCTTAAAACTTTGTCTTTGAAGGATGCTTCTGAAGGGAAGGGAACTTGGCTGTGAGAGTTTGGGTTTTTTTTGTGTCCAAGCTGGTGAAAAGTAAATATCAGAAGTTACTAGTGCTGTTTCGCATGCAGATGGCATTGACATTAGCTGTCTTCTGAAAGTCTGCATCTTGTAGTACTGAGAAACTGTACTTCATCTCGCACTTGCCTCAAGCCACCATTTCAAGGACTATTAAATAACAATAGTGGTCAGCAGAAATAGCTTAAAAAGCTTTTTTTGAATGAAATGGGTTTTCTTCCAAAATCTAAGTTTTATACAGTTGTGTATACATTGTAAAACTAAGACCCCAGTAATTTACTCAGTGAGGGCTCTCATTAAATCCTTGTTATTTGCATTGTAGATGAACACCAGTTTAACCTTTTTTGAAGTTGAGAATGACTGTGTACCTTTATTGCTGTACTATTTGGGCTATTTGATAGAATCATGTGAAGAAGAATCAAATAACTTTCTTCCAGAAGAACGGGGTGAGTGGGAAGCAACCAGCCAAGCTAATTCATTTCCTTTGACTAGCTCCTTCCAGCTCAGCCTCTAGTGGCTCTGCAGCTCATGTTCTGCCTCTTCTTAGTAATTTTCATCAAGACTGAAATCTAAATTCTTTATTCTGAAATGCTTTGCATTCAGGATGAATAATGGGACTTGCCAAAACTGGGGGTCCTTGGTCTGTGGTGTGACTGGATTAGGTGACCTGTTCTGTTAGGAGGCTGGTTCTGGTGGCACTCCTTCCTGAGAGATGCCTTGGGAACATGCTCCTTTCTGGTTGAATTGCACTTTCCCCATCATGTGCAGGGCATACCTGTTCACTACCTAATTAGTCAGGAGAGAGGAAGGCCTTGAAGGCCCGTAAGATGATATCTAGGAGTGGGCTACTGCCACTAGAGTGCTCGCTCATCAACACGAAGAGCCGCTGCTGCCATGTCTGAGGAACTCTTTGTAAAGGTGGCAGCCACGATGGGGTGGATTGCCCCTGTGGCAGCAGCTTACTCCTAGCTGCTGCATTTCCTGAACGGAGGCATCTTTTACAGATGTGTCTCTTGTCTTTATTTTAGTTGGCTCCTGAGGCAGGAAGGGGGAACAGGTATATGTCCATCTTCTGCTGGGGAGAAACTTGGTGGTTTAACTGACCGGAAAAACTGCATCTTCCTCATCTGTGTATCTTTAGAAGTAGTTTATAAAGACTTTTGTGATAACTACAGTTGGAAGGGCTTGCATTAATCTGAGGTTAATAAACTTTTATGAGCATTGGATCAGCTGTACACTGAGGAAAAATCTTCCAGTGAAGAAGACTTTTTACTGAAAACACCTATGTCATCCATTTGCGCTTGAGCTGGTTTTGTGGTTTGATGCAGCAGAGTGCGTGACAAATATCATTATACAGCAAAAAGTCACCAAAATAAAAACTGGATTGAAAGATCTAACTTTACCTTTGAGTAGCAGATACAGTCAGGGTTTTCCTTGAGATTTTCATATTACTTCGTTTCTTGCCACGAATGAGAACTAGCACTGCTGAAGTAGCGTAGAAGAAAAACTGCCAGATATAAAATAAAAACAATTTGCAGTAGCAAATTCAGGAGTTTCAAGTTCTTTAGACAGCTGAAGATATATCTGTATTTGGGATAAAACTCAGTCAAACCAAAACTCTGACTATTCTGAGATAGAGCGATCTCCTAATATGTGGATGCTAAATTACGTTACATAAATATCTTGCATATTACAAATATCTAAGTGACTTAGCAAATCTCTTCTGGAAGGTATTTCTGAAAGATGTAGCTTCACTGATGTTGTGGTGGTTTAGATCCAGTAAGATAATTATTAATAAAATATTCATTTCATAATTTTTTTCAGTGTTGAATCTTATCGCTAATGTGTGTGCTTTTAATTATTTTAGGAAATCTATCAGTGGTGTGGCTCATCATGCAATAAATATGAGCGGCTGAAGGCTACTCAAGTTGCTGTTGGCATTCGGGACAATGAACGAAATGGAAGGTCTAAATTAATTACTGTGGAAGAAGGGAGTGAACCAAACCAGCTCATAAAGGTATTGTAACATACGTACCAGTTACTGACATAGCTGTAAATAAAATGCATTTACACCTCAGGAACTAAATAGGATTGGGCTGAAACTTTATGTTCTTCAAGGACTCCAGGAACTGAGATTTAGGTTATGGTAGGCCAGTTTTGCCTCCTTATCCCAGCACTGCTAAGTTTATTGGGAAGTAAAGCCTGAGATAATCAATCATCTGAGAATACTTTTTTAAGAACTAAGTGTTTGCTTTTTTGAATCAGCTGTAGGGTGACTGAATTAACAGCAGAGCTCATACCTGAACCACACTACCTACTGTTCTGTATGAGGAAAGAGCAGCATCAAGGTGGGACAGCACCAGACGAGGAAGTACATAGCACTACTATGTCTAGGATATCAACAAATGTAGCAAATTGCATGGACATGCATGGGGCCAAGCACACTGCTTTGCACCACCACTTCTACTACAAACTCTTGTGCACCTAGCCTCTAGTAACCCTAGTGAACCCCTTCCTCCTATGTTTGGAAAGTTTAACTATTTATTCAAAAAACAGAATTCAGATTTCAGAACTGAGCTGATCAAAGTAGAGTGCAAAAAAAAAAAAAAATCCCAATTTATGGAGTTTTCAGATCTTGAAAAAATTATTGGGCACTGAGTTGTTGGAGGCCACATACTAATAAAAGCATTGTCACTTGGCATTTGCGTGCTAAATTAAGCTTTTTCCGTTCTAAAAAGAAGGAAGAGGGAAGTAGGGTTATAAAGCAGTGCTTCAATAAAATGGAAAATGTACAATTAGAATATTTACTTGTACTTCATATTAACTTCAGGAAGTAATGCTGGTGCATGCAGGTATGCCATTATTTTTAATGGTGCTTACATTTGGTTTTGTCACATGGAGTATAACTAGTTATTGCCTAAGCAGCAAAACATGCCAGGTGCTGAGCCACCAGCCCTTGGCCATGCTAGCTGTGGTAACGCCTTTGGATGATCTATCTGTCTGCTTGCAAAGATCTTCTGCCTGTGGGTGTGAGTACAGATGTGCTGTGCTCAGAAGTAGGGGAGGTGGCACCCAGTGCACCGGAAATTTTTGAGGGGAAAAAAACCCAAAACACTCCTCTATCTGGCTTTTTACTTCCTTGTCCAGACTTCTCACACCAGCTCTGATGTGGCACGTATTTTACACCCATAACTTTTATGAAAAGAGCACAGGTTGACAATTAGAGCCCAACCTCCTGCTTCTTATTTGAATCACGGTGTTGGGTTGCAGCCCGCTGCCGGCCGCGGCTGGGTGGCACCGTGGGAACCCGCTGGCAGGGTCCCTTGGCAGCAGCCTCCCACTGCCAAGCGCACCCCGGGGTTACTGCTCGAGGCTCTGCACGGGGTTTCCGCTAAGTTCACGTGTGAGTTGGGAGCATTGATCAGAACAGCTGCACTTTGCACTTCTTATCCGACTAAAGTACAGATGCAGAAGCAAAGTCAGACTTGTGTGCTGCCGCAGCAAGGACGCAGGCCTGCCGCAGCGATGGCCGTTAGCAACAGGGATATGCTGGCCTCGCCCCTGCATCTGTTTGCCAGACTTTTTCAGCTGTGTGCAACTGTTGTTTTGTAGCAACCTTGACACATGATTCAGAGCAGGAAAAACGCCAAGGCTGCATTTTGATCCTGTAGTGCATTGTTATTGTGTCAAGGAATAAATCTTTTCTTCACTTGCTCAGCAGTGTATGAAGAAGTTTCTGCTTTTCCTTTTGGATTGTGAATATAGAGGGAAGAAAAACGGGTAATTCGATGCAAGTAGGTTTATGTCTTTTATTGCCACCACTGTAATGAGCCTGATTTGAGTGAGTTTGTCAGCAGCCAGGGCTTACCTTCTAGCCTGCATCGTGCTGGGTAGCCTTGCTTTTGGAAGTGCTGCTCACATAACAGGGTCTGCAGCTCAGCTGTGGCTGTCCCAGTCCAAGCTCTGAAATGTGCTGCTAATAAGCCAGGAGGGTAGGTAACCTCACAAACATATAAAAACTGTTAAACCCTATTCCTGCTCAAACTGTGTCCAGTTCCTGGTGTTCTTCCAGGAACACCTCTGTGGCTCACCTCTGTGCCTGGCAAGATCATGGAACAGATCCTCCTAGAAGCTATGCTAAAGCACATGGAGGACAGGGAGGCGATTCGAGAGAGCCAGCATGGCTTCACCAAGGGCAAGTCCTGCCTGACTAACCTGGTGGCTTTCTATGATGGAGTAACTGCATCAGTGGACAAGGGAAAAGCAATGGATGTCATCTATCTGGACTTCCAAAAAGCCTTCGACACGGTCCCCCACAACATCCTTCTCTCTAAATTGGAGAGATATGGATTTGATGGGTGGACCATTTGGTGGATAAGGAATTGGTTGGATGGTCGCAACCAGAGGGTAGTGGTCAACGGCTCAATGTCCAAATGGAGACTGGTAAGAAGTGGTGTTCCTCAGGGGTCCGTACTGGGACCAGTGCTGTTTAATATTTTCATCAATGACATAGACAGAGAGATTGAGTGCACCCTCAGCAAGTTTGCAGATGACACCAAGCTGAGTGGGGCAGTTGACACGCCTGAGGGACGGGATGTCATCCAAAGGGACCTGGACAGGCTGGAGAGGTGGGCCTGTGCAAACCTCATGAGGTTCAACAAGGCCAAGTGCAAGGTCCTGCACCTGGGTCGGGGCAACCCCCGATATCAATACAGGCTGGGAGATGAGGGGATTGAGAGCAGCCCTGCGGAGAAGGACTTGGGGGTACTGATGGATGAAAAGCTGGACATGAGCCAACAGTGTGCGCTTGCAGCCCAGAAGGCCAACCGTATCCTGGGCTGCATCAAAAGAAGCGTGGCCAGCAGGTCGAGGGAGGTGATTCTGCCCCTCTACTCGGCTCTGGTGAGACCCCACCTGGAGTACTGCGTCCAGCTCTGGAGCCCTCAGCACAAGAAGGACATGGAGCTGTTGGAGCGGGTCCAGAAGAGGGCCACAAAAATGATCCGAGGGCTGGAGCACCTCTCCTACGAGGACAGGCTGAGAGAGTTGGGGCTGTTCAGCCTGGAGAAGAGAAGGCTACGGGGAGACCTTGTTGCGGCCTTTCAGTACTTAAAGGGGGCCTATAGAAAAGATGGGGACAGTCTTTTTAGTAAGGCCTGTTGTGACAGGACAAGGAGTAATGGTTTTAAACTAAAGGAGGGGAAATTTAGGCTAGATATAAGGAAAAAATTTTTTACAATGAGGGTGGTAAAGCACTGGAACAGGTTGCCCAGAGAGGCAGTGGAGGCCCCATCCCTGGAAACATTCAAGGTCAGGTTGGACGGGGCTCTGAGCAACCTGATCTAGTTGATGATGTCCCTGCTCACTGCAGGGAGGTTGGACTAGATGACCTCTAAAGGTCCCTTCCAACCCAAAGCATTCTATGATTCTATGATTCTTCGTTTTGATATCTCCTTGCTGCCACAAAATCGTCTGTGACTTGCTGTAGCACTTGCCCAGGCTGACTGCTCTGAAACTCGCATTGTGCTTGTTTCTTCCCTCCGCATCAGGAAGGATGGATTTTTGCCATCTCCAGCTCTCTTAGAAAAAGGTTGATTTATTTTCTAGCAAAAAGAATTATGTACTTTTCATATTCATTTTGTCACCTGGTATGTCACTGAAATCAGAATGGAATTTCCTAAAATTATCTCCTCTGATAAATGTCAGGAATGAATTCACCTCCTGTGAGCTAGAAATACCTCTGCTTCCATATCAGTGGCTTAACTTCTGTGCAGTGCTGCTAGAAAAGGTTCACCAGGCAGGGGCTGACATACCCACCACAAGTACCAACGTGAAGAGCCGATAGTGATCTTATCCCTGCGCCGTAAACACAGAGTTGTGACTCCCAGCCAGTAAAGCAAGACTATACCCCAACACTGAGGCAAGACATAGGGGCTGATTCAACAAACCCTGCCAGACTTCTCCTCTCCCACTATGGGATTAGGAGAGGCTGCAGTGGCCGTGCTGGGCTGGTGTTTCCTGGCCAGCCCACTTTCCCACTGGGAGCCTGGGAGCTGTAGTGAGGTGAACTAGTCTGACAAGGGCAATTGCCTGCTCCCAACTACCATTTTTAGCAAGGACCTGGGAACAGGATGGCACTGCTTGAACAATTTGCCCATGGGAGAGAGCTCTCTGGAGCATGCTGTAGGGCTGGATGAATTGCTGTGGCAGGCCAGCATGATACAGCTCACTCGCCCTAGGAAAGGAGGGTGCCTAGAAGCTGGGTACTTGAGTAGTTTTGACAGTGGAAAGCCCTTTTTTCATCTGGTGTAGTGACCAGGGGCCATAGTGACTGTCCTGTGCTTGTGCTATGGAAATGCAGTGTGTCTGGAAAGCTCAGACCTGCAGTGAGTGCACAGAAGGTCTCATAAGATGCTGCAGGAACCACTAGAGCTCTTTGACTGCGAAGACGAGGCATAAACTTTCTGTGCAAGCACATCAAAGGTATTTAATCTACCTAGTTTCACCTCTGTGTTTGCACTTTAGGTGAGGTACTGACTAGCAGCTTTAAATAAGCAGTGCTGTATAGGGTTGCTGCCTTAGAAATCTAAAAAATAAACTGACTACTGTGGACAAATTGCTGCTGTTGCGGCTCTAACTGTAGCTGGTCTCCACAGTCACAGCTGCCCATAGTAAAATTCACCAAATGCCAACTCTGCTCTGTAAACAGCTGAATAGAGTTACTCTTTCTGCTGAATCTTAGGCCTGAATGTTCAAATTGTGTTACAGGATGTTTTTCATCTGCATGGGACCAATCCAAAAATAGGTCTTAGCAAGCAATGCTTGAGTTAATTTGGTTGCTCTAGAGTGACCATGTTAGGGTTAGAGCTAACGACACTTTTTTTTTTTCTTTAACCGAAAGGAACACTAAATATATGGTTTCAAAGCTAACCTGGGACCAGAATCTTCTAGGGTCAGCTCTTAGCCCTGTCAGAAACCCCCTTGGGCTGACTGCACCAACACTGATGCTTGTCCCTCTGACTGCTTGCAATGGTAAGCAGAGATCTCACAGCACCATGTTTGTACACCCAAGAGATCACTGGGATCAGTAACAGGTAGCTGTGCTCCGGACAGATGATTTTCTAATTGTAGTTGGAATCTCTGCTCTAATTCTGAAGAGAAGACCAAACTGGGGAAACTAAATTTTAAAAATAATTTTCCATGATCTCATTATTCTGCATTGTGGGAAATGGTGAGTGGGATGAATGAGTAACGGAGGTACCCTGTTGCCTTTCTCCAGTGAAGTTATTGTCCACCGTTTGGCAATTGAACATGTAAGCTGAGCCTCTGCTTTCAGAGTAATGGCAAATTGGAGAAACAAGGAATTGGAAATGTCTGGGTTTGTGAAGTTTTCTAGTCATTCAGCAAGATGAAGCTGATTGCAGTAATGCAGGAAACACAGAAATTCAGTTCTGAGTCACCCAAGGGAAAGATGCAAAGCATCCAATCCTCCATGCGTAGCACACCAACACCTTGATCTGGTATCAAACCTCTAGAGATGAAGTAGGAGAGGAAGAGAAAGTCTTAGTGTATTTGTTTTACTATGTTTGTGTAATTTGAAATATTAGATACCCTAAAGATTTTTAGATTGACAGTACTGTCCTGACTACATAGACTCATCTCCCCATGATAGATTTTAAGTATGTCAGGCAGCTGTGACTGTCTGCACAGTATAAGAGCCAATGAAAAAGTAAGATAAACTGAGTTTTAACTAAACTAAGTACTGAGCCTGCATCTGTCCCTTCTACTTAATCATGAAGTGTTCAGCTAACACTTTCCAGGATAGTTCTTGTTTTCTACGCAGTCAAAACTGTCTGATTCTTAGGACTGTTTAATTGTTTCCCCACAAATGACTCCATTAAAACTGCAGCTCTTGGTAGCCTGTGATTGCTGCAGTTTTTACTGCTGAGGCTTTTGGCTTTTGTTTCATTTTTGTAAAGGTTTTTGATGTCATGGCTGAAACAATGAAACGTGAGAAACGTGACTACTGAGGTCTAAAACCACAAGAAAATGAAGGATCATGTTAGTATGCATCTTTGAAATTACTCTTCTGCCTTTAAGCAAAAAATGCCACGACTTTTGTTTACTCGGCATTTGCAGTTGTCGTGTGCCTGGTTTTGTTAGAGTTCTAGTGGCCTTACAACAGATGAGGGCAAACTCACATCTCATAAAATACTTGTGTAAATATTCAGCTAGTTTAAATATTGAGCAACAGAGGGAACCTCTTCCTCCTTTCTGATAATGCAGCCTTTCTCCTCCCTCCTTTTGCTTTCAAGCTCCTAAGAAATGCTTAATCTGAGAATTCCTGAATGCCATTGTGTTCAGTGATGATTGGTTTTGCCTGTGGTGCGAATAAATACTATGCACGGAGGTATGGGAATGGTTTGATCATATTACAGCCAGTCACACCTTTTTACCTCTGTAACTGGAAAGGGACTGGTAGCACTACACAGTGCACTACACACCCAAATAATGCAAACATCACCACAACATCAAGCTAAGGTAAACCTTAAATTAGCTGGGTAAGTGTCTGGGCATATGGACAGAAGAGCAGGAGCACCCCTTCCTTTCTTGTTAAATTCAAGCCCCTAAAAATTATTTGCTACAGAACAAAGATAATTTCCAAAGGCAGCACAGAGCACAGTGAGGTAGCTGGGAAAAACTAAGGCTTGCTGTGACTTGTGACTAGCATAAATGGGTTTGACAGTGCAAGGACATGCTTCTCTGAAGGAGCTAGGCAGGTTCCTGCGGTCTCTGGTCCTGTCACATGGATCATTGCATAAGGCTCGAAGAGCAGCTTGTGCCGCACTGGTTTGGTACCTGCTCCTTTCCCAGAGTCAGCAAGAGGAGGATCTGCCATCACAACTCTGTAAAAGCAAAAATTGCTATTGCTGCTCTCATAACATTTGCATTTCTTCATGTTCCCTTCCTTTTGGCTGTATTATGAGGTCAAGTCATGTTAAGGAGAGGTTTATTTGTTTCATATACAGAAGAGTAGAGGAACAGTGGGGGTGAGGGCGACACAGGAGGAAGAGGAGGAGGGGTAATCAAATTCCAGGCATTGTTAGGGATTAAACAATTGTTTATTCGTGTAGCTTGTACATAGTTTTACTCAAATGCTATGAATTGCAGGTAACTATTATGGTCCAGCCTGACCTGTTCACTAGCAAGAAAAAGCCCAATATGAAAATACGCTGATGAAGCGTTAGGCCAAAATATGCATGGCTTTGGGAATATGTAAGCCAAAGTAGTATCTTTTATTATCTAAATTGAGGCAGTTGGAAAAAATGGACAAGCTTCCAGGGAGTTTTGTGAAATAAATATTAGAAATTAATTTCAGTTCCAGGGCAAAGGCAGTATTGAACAGTCACGTACAAAGAAAAATGAATGCGTTGAGAGAGGGGTGAGGACAATTGAAATTGTTCAGCATAAAGTTCCCACCATAAAGACTCAGCTATGCAGTCAGACACACACAGAGAAGTTAACTACATTTTCATGAGAATGCAAAGGCTTAAGAAACCTAATGGGCAGGAAATAGCAAAACTACTAGCTGTAGTTACTAGCTGTAGTTGCATACGCTACTCGGATAAACTGATAACTTTCTTAGGCTGCTTTGAAACTACGGGTCAAATTTACCACGCAGGAAAACAAATACACTTCTTCCCTGGGATGGTTTTGGATATATGCAGGTGTCAGCAAGAACACAATTTGGGTCTTCACGTTTTGAACAGTAAGAGTTTGTAGGATATGAACTCAAAATAGTCCAGGGGGAAAAATACTGCACATGCTCATGTGCATTTCACAGCAACATCTGTCCAATCTGAGGAGTGGAAGTTTATTAATCATTACACTGATTAATTAAAATTTTTGATGGGCTATGAATGTGGATACAAAGTACAAACCCCTTGCTCTGCAGGGAGCCAGTTTCAAGCTGTCAAAACCGGGCATCCTGTTTTCTTTCTAATTACTGAGTGTATCTCCTTCATTAAGGACAGTCCTTTTTCTTGATGCAAATTTCCATTTAAAGGACTTAATTATGCAACCTGTGCTTAGACAAAACACTCATGGCTTGGATTTCAGTATAGCTTAGCTGCTTTGCACCAGCTGAGCATTTGGCCCAGTGTTTTCCCCAGGCCCAGGCAGAAAATCAGCAGGGGTTTTGCCCGAGAACGGCAGAGGGTAGTAGGAGGACTCTTCAGCAATGTTGTGAGTTATCCATAATGTTCTTCAGGCTGCAGTTTTCAATCTTGGCTGCCTGAAGCCAGGTACTTAAATGACAGTGAACTGAATAGGAGCTGCAGGTGGCAAGTACATCTGAAATTCAGGTTTTTAATTAAGTCTCTAAATACGAATTTCAGTGCCTGCATTAGAAATTTACTTCGGAAAATGTTCAGGCATATCGTACTGCATGGCATGAACTAAATTGTTTATGAACAGCTCTAATAATAGATGGTTGAAAACCTAATTTCTTATGCTAGGAAAGATGCTTCTATACTAGGTATTTTAGTGAATTTCTAAAATCATAATAAATTTCTGGAAGTGCTTGCAATTAAATTATAATGTATCTCGTTTGCATTCTTGTGGGTGAGAAAACCACTCATCTTTGTTTTCTTCTTCAGCTGTAGTGCTTGCAGGGTTACCATGTTAGTCGATTATAATCTTATAATTACATGTTAGAATATTAATGGAGTTTGTAATGGCTTTTTTCCTTTCTGTGCTAGACTATCAAGAAATCTACTGATGAAAAACCACTATAATTTTCAGTTATTAATGAGCATAATTAAGAAGACAAGGCCAAAAAAAAGAGTTGTTAGGAGTTATCTCCTCATGGAGCTGTTAGCAGTTATTTCCATGTACTTTCTAGCAATGGGGAAATTTCATGGACAAGAATTGAAAGGGCAGTTTCCTCACTGTATAAAACTCTCAGAGATATGCTGTTCCTGGAATCCCGCATCACCCCAAAACTAATACACCTTGAAAGGAAATATTTTTTCTTTTTTCTTTTTTTTTCTTTTTTCTTTTTTCTTTTTTCTTTTTTTTTTCTTTTTTTCTTTTTTCTTTTTCTGTTTTTTTAAACCAGGTCTGCCTCATCCCAACGCCTGTGCAGAGCAACTCTCAAGGCTCAAGGCTGCCTTTGAATTTTCTTTAGCAAAAGTTCTACAGTGCAGGAAGGGCTCAGGGAAGAAAACTTCATAGTTTATTTTCAGAGGAGTCTGCATATGCACAGGTTGTTGTTCCCTATCCAGGCCATGTAACACTGGAGTAAAAGTCCTCTCACATCTGGGCAAGAGTGAAGAACAGCTGTATAGAAGAAACTGTTCCATATGTTGTGGGATCAGTTCAGTATTTCCACCACCACCACCGAGTGTGTAATGCTGAAGAAATATGTAACTATAATTATTGTGTTTACTGCAAAGCAGGTTATTAGGGCCAGGTCTTTTGCTTACATAACTGCCTATGACTTTGATACTACCTCGCTTTGCCTGTAAAAATAAGAGGTAGATAAAATTACGTAAGATGGATCTAAATATTGCAGTAATCAATGCTGCAACTTCTAATTTTTAAGAGCTGTAAATCATAGCCCCTTTGTTGACATTTTGGCTCCTTTACATGAACGAAATTCGAGGAGATGTAGGAACTTTAAACCAGAAATCAGTTAGTGGGGGGCACCTAAACTAGCAGGAGGAAATGATTTTCAAGAGCTAAGCAGGTTGTATCTCCTATACAACCAGGTGAAAGAAACATTCTTGCTCCCTCTCTTTTTCTGTCCTAATAAATATTTAATTTATTTCAAGATTCAGCAGGAGGCATTAGAGAAAATCTATCAAAATACTCTCTGATTTGCTTTCTTAAACATTAGAGTCCAAATCTGTGCTCTGTCTTGGATGCAAGTGTTTGGGTGTCATACCAGAGAGGATCCCCTGGCATACCTGATCTATTGGGCTGTATGGGACTGGAAATTCTGAGCTTGTGAATACAGCCAGTGGTGCACTGGGAAAATATTTCAGTGCCCTGAGTAGCTTTTTCCACCTTTCCATCTCATGAACTGAGTGCTGAAACAGCTGCTGCTGCAGCTCCCTCTGCTTGCCCTAATGCTGCTATGCATCACAGCTGCCTGCCTCTCCATCCAGCCACTGGAGGGTCCCCTGGGAACACTGATTTTCTAGCAGGGTCGCTGGCTGCCCATCACCTGCTGCTGCCTCCAGCTCATCCCCTGCTGCTTCAAGCTTCCCAGAGTGTTTGCCATACTCCTCTTTTTACCCCAATATTGATATGGTCCAGCCTGCCACAGCCTCAGGACCAGCCTGCTTGGTGGCACTGCAAATGCCCTGCTGCAAAAGTGGAGGCACTTAAGGAACGAAAAGCTGGGAGTTTTGTGGATTTTAGCAGATAAATATTCTTTGTGTCTGAGGGTCCCTGTTGGCATTAGATACTGATTTATTTCCATTATTTTCCAACACTTAAGCATGCGCTGTCATGCAGCACATGTTTTTTTTAATCCACAAGGCTTTCAAACCGAGATCTGCAAAGCTGCAAAGACTTCAGTATGTGCCTAAATTTATGTCCCAATAAAGCAGAAAAAACAGGCATCTCAAGCACACATGCAAGTCTCTGCAGGATTTGGGTCTCATTTCTAATACTTCTGCTGGTATCAGAGGAGGATGTAACAAAGGAGTAAGATTAAAAAAATGAGGTAGAAAGGATTAGTATTAAGTGCAAAAAATTATGTAGGGGTGATTACTTATTGTATTTTTAATCATGTTGCAGGTAGGCAGGTCAATGAACAGCTCAATTCTCAATGTTCAGCAGCAGTAATGGTTACAAAAAGTCTGCTGTGTTTGCGTAGTTACTGCCATTCATCCTCCCGGTTTCCTTGGTGTGGGATCACTGTTCATCTTGGAGACGTCCTAAAAGCCAGACATTTGAAGATAACATAGGCTGGGCGTTTCCTCATCTCATTTCATGCATACCTAATCTCAGTGTAAATAGCTAGCTTAGATACTGCCAGCTGTGCAGTCCTAGCAGGACAGAAGGTAGCTTGTTTTACCTCAGAGGCAAACTATTGAAAAACATCGAATTTGTACTCTCAGGACTGATCTAGATACTTTTTTTTGTGAACATGTTATCCATGGCCTGTTTCACAGAGCGGAAAATTAATGTTAGAATATCGTTATCATACCAGTAAGGGCTTTATATTCAAATTATTCCAGACAGATATGCAAAGTTGCAAATATTGTATGAAAAACTGCCAAAGCCTAATGCCCTATTTTTAGGAAGTTAAGCATAGAGCTATGAATAAAATTATGATTTGCATTTGAAATTCCTGAGACAACAGAAACTGGCTAAAAATGTAGGCCATAATTTATGTGTCAAAAGTGCCAGGAGCAACTGATGCATTTTGCTATTTTATAGCAAGCCGAATGCATACAGATCAGGTTTAGACCTTAGTACCAGAAAGTCCTTTTGATAAATTACATGGTAAAACCCCAAAAAATTAACAATGTGCCAGAACTGTTTGTTAGCATAAAACATCCTTGTGTCCGGTTCTCGGTACATTATGGCTGTTTCCATCTTATTTTCAGTCTCTGTTCAGGCAGGTGGGAGGTCTTCTGCTCAAGGTGAGCGTGTAATGACATTTGTTGTTGCTGGAATTGCTAGTGAGAGGCAATTTCAGGCAGAAATCCTGCTAGCTACCTGGGAGCAGTTTAGTGAAAGGATTTTTTTTTTTTTCCTGTCAGGAGTGTAATTTTTTACAAGACTATGAATGTTTGCTCAGATTGATGGAAAGAGTTCCAGGTTACAATAACCAGTGAAATAAGCATATTCGGCTATTCATCATCTGATCAATGTCAAAAGTCATTTTTGTCTGGAATAGAATATGCTCTGCAGTGGTTGTGCTCTGGCAGGAGAATCAGTAAGCCAAAATGATTAGAAGTGAAACTGTGGCTGGTTACTTTAGCAGCGAAGCCCTAAAGCCACCTTTGCCTGATGATCCTCTGGGCGTATGTCTGCGCTGGTACCCAGGGTCAGCCAGATGGTTACCAGCCTGCATCATGTTCATCCCTTCTTCTCTCTGCTGGATTTTTTTTCCTGTTACTGGCTACTGGAGTAGATATTTGAGGCAATATTTATTTCAGAGAGACATTCCTTGTAATATTCTTCTCTGCTTTGAAGGTTAACAAAAATCTAAGCATTTATCTACCAATGAGTTCATGCTGTGCCTATAGTTCAGACCTATGGTCCTGCACGGAGGATTTATTCTCTGTCACACACTACACGTGTACCTTGAGTTTGCAGGAGCAGGATATACTTGCTTATGTCAGAGAGTGCAAGAAAGTGAACGATGAGCTCCTAATCCTGACTGTTTTCCTAAAGTATTAAGTAATAAAATGTCAGGCCTGCAAGACAGCTGTAAACTGTGTAAATGTCTTGCTTTTCTTTCTATTGTTCTTGGCATATAAAGAGGGGAATTTGAGTGTTTTTGAGATCTGACATTTGGGATCACAGCCACAACAAATAGTTCAGTTTCAGACCCAGGAACCTAACCCAAACTGTGTAGAATAAGAAGAAACACAAACACAGTGCTAGTGTACACAAGTTAAACTGTACAAAACTGGTTTTCTCTTAATTAACCTTCACCTGACGTGTTCTTCAAATATTGTTTTCCTAGTTGGATTTTTAGCCTCACTGAACTCTTTAAACTTCTTGCTCCCATTAAATCAATATCAACTATTTTATGATGCAGAGCTGGCTTCTCCAGTTATAAAGACAAGGTTTGCTAAATTTCTTCTTTTGATGAGTTTATTTTAAATTATTTACCTTGTCACATTCCTACAGATTAGAAACCTTTTGCCTGTGATTTCTTCTATTCTTTTTTAAGGGCAACAGAGTGGCATTTCACCTGTCAGTAAAAGCTTTGGCTCTGCATTTTGTACTTCTCTGAGGGGGTGCAGATATTTACAGAGAAGAGCTTGTGCACATGACGATATGAAAGGGGGTTCTGGTTTTGCAGGCAGGATAAGCTACATTGAGTTTACCACAAGATAAGAGTGAACTCGGGCAGTTGTAGAGGAACTGATGTTCCGTTGGTTCCCACTACGACATTCTTGAGCTAACGTAAGAGTGTCAACGCAAAGGTTTAACAGAACTTAAAAAACCAAAACTTTTAAAATTAATGCAGATTGACTTCCTGTTATACCCCCCACAGACAGGATCTAAAGGTGTGGAGTTAATGAATACTTTTGCTAAAATGCTACTTGGCAGTCTGATGCTCTCATTGAGAGGTAAGCTGGCGTGTAAAGTGAGGTAGGCCCTGCTGTAGCCAGCTACGGGCATGTCTTATTCTGAAATAGCTGTGAAGCAGATTAAGCCTCGAGTGGTTAAACAACCTCACGTATACCGTGAGGTTAGAGTGTGCACACCAGTGGTCACTGCAGAATAGCGGCACTACGACTGCGTGCAGCTTCGCTGAGGCCAGAGTTGCTCATGCTTTTCTTCAGGACTCTGATAAGCCTGTAGGCAGGAAGCAATGGTGGGGAGAAGATAAGCATCATTCTGTGGTGGAGCAACAGAGGTTTGACATCTTAATCTGCCAGTGGCAGACACAGTGAAGTGATATGAAGAGTCTCTGTGGTTTGGAAATCAGCACCTGCAAAGAAAGATGCTAAGCCCAAAGAATGAAGAAGCTGGGGCATGGGTATGCTTTCAGGGCCCCTAATTATTCTTTAGATTATTTCTGCTGCAGTAAAGAATAACAATAATAATAATAAAAATAATAATAAAATAATAATAATAATGATTTAAAGAGTGGTTTCAAAACCTGTGTGTGCACCTGTGTATTTATGAGAAGTATGGTTTGAAGTTGCCAATATGGTTGACGTCCAGGGAAAAGTGTGGATAGGCTGTTTTGTGTCCCCAAGAGAGCATTGCTCTTTTCAGGCATGTAGGGTGGATTTGTGGGTCTGAATTCTTGGCAGGTTTGAGAGTCAGGGTCTCAAAACTCAGAGCAGCCCAGGAGAGCCAGCCTAGGGCTGTCAGTACACTCAGTTGTAAGACCTAAGGACCCAGTGGAGCAGCCGGACTGCGTGTATAGGGAGAATTATATGAGCAAGGTCCTGTGTATATAGCTACCACAGGATTTGTGTGAAACTAAGCGTATATGTAGATAAAAATCAGAAGACTCAATGTCCTTTAAACTGTCTGTTGGTTTAAGTCATTTTATTGGGGAACATTGCTGAAAAGCTTTGGGAGCCTTTGACTATAGTCTCAGCTGGCATGATTTGTTTTCTTTTTGATGCATCACATGAGAATTATCTGTATAAATTGAGGTGCCCTGGAGAGCTGCAACTCAGCCAGCCATATGCTTAGGTAATGATACAACCCAATTCCAGCATAGCAGTTAGCTGTTGTTCAATACACACTTCGTAATCTTATTAATAAAATTATCAGTTATCGTAACATCCAGACATATGGGTGGCTGCGTGTGGACTCAGTCATGGCACGGGAGTTTGCCTTAGAAGGAGGAAATACAACTTCTCTGGAAGGCATTTCTTCGGGACAGAACTTCACATTTTTTTCCAGCATAAATTGCTTTCTGTTTAAGCACAATTTTTCCTTCCGTGACCTGTCTCATCCTCCAGTCTATAAGACAAACTGGCTGAAATTAATGCATGTTGGGAATGACGTAAATTGTTCCTGGCAATACAAAAGTGTACTGACTATATGTATTTCATACTGTATCACTTCATATATTGAGTATATATAGTGCATGCTGCATCTCTTCTCAATTGGTGTCTCTCCATGTCTTAGGTCATTTTAACCTTGTATCATTTTCTGGTTTTGATACCAACACACACAGGTATACATACCCATTAGCGATTCAGCTCAAGGCTTATTCTAACGGCTGTGTTGGCTGCACAGCCCTCCTCACAAGTCCTGGATTTTCTTATCTGGTGGGAGGAGAAGCACATCTTGTCCCTTCTTAACAAGGGTCACCAAAATGCCAGGATCTACAAGCAACTGTGACTTCACATGCAGGAGAAGGGAGCACCCTCAAGACCCTTCTCCATTTATTTTTGGGCTCCTCTGAGGAACTGCAGAAGAATTACAAAAATGAGTAATGTTCCTTTTCTGCTCACCTATGCTGAAGCACAGAGCTAGCTTTGGCCAGAGAAGCTACTGTGCAAGCTGCTGTTTAGTGAATTGTGAATGGATTTCCCCAGAACCAGAACGTCTTTGCCCTTTCCAGCGCAGTTCATCTCATACCTGTAACTGCACTTGTGCAAAGCAGGTTTTAACCCCTCTCTCTGTGCCAGTACTGATGAACTGAGATTTCCTAAGATAAGACTTAAGGAGTCTGAAAATAATTCTCTATCTAGTTTAGGAAAACATTTCTACGTGCAGTTTTAAGACACCAACAGATCAGGCCAGCAATCTAAACTGTGCTGGGGCCAATTTTAAAGCCCGATTTTTAAATTATAGAGGCTGCTTGGTTTAATTGCCACCAGAGTGGAGTGCCTAGACTGTGCTGTGAATAGAGAGGCTGCTTCTGTCAAGATGCTTTCACAAACACCAACAGGCACTATTTAGCCTCATTTAAAAATATTCAGTGGCACTCACATAGTTTTCAAAGACCCCTGAGCAAGCAGAAAATGTTAAGAGCAGGTTTTTTTATATCACTTTAAGCGACTTACAACAAAGCTGCAAAATAATTGTGGTGCCCTATGCGCGGCAAGGGAAAACGCTGACTTTAACTGTATCAGGAATCACAGTTTTTGTGGTTTTTTTTTTTCTGGAAACACCTAATTAAGTAGAGAACTAGTGAGTATGGACTTCTGGAAGTTTTATTAACAGGACTCTTTTACCCTCTTAATTGTTACTGAAAATCAAATCCTATAAAACCCTCAAACCTATTCAGTGTCTGTTCAGGTAAAGATGCATGCCTGTTATTTAGCAATTTTCTGACCCTTGCATTACAAAGACAACATTATTCTTGGTGCTCTGCAGCTTGTGTGTATGCTGCTGGTTAGCGTGAAAATCTAGGGAGGGAAACATTTTCAGAAACCTTGTGCCGATGTGCCGCATATGCCCACTGTTTTGAGCTATTCACCAGCATGGTGGCATGCTGCTATGAACATGTTGCCCTATACATTAGTAAATCTGCAGCCATGTAGTGTAAATTCAGGAAATGCTGACTGATAGCTACTGAAGAGCTACTGGTAACATCTTTCTTAAACACTCAGGGCATTACTTTCTTGTCTTCAACAAGTCACAAGTGAAATATTTTAGCTTAAACTGTAGCAATCACACTTAACAAGGCTTTCTATTTTTTTACTATTTTACTGACTTTACTAGGTCAGGAAACTCCACAGATGGCAGATTTATATTAAATATTTAGCCTGTATTGTTTTTTTTCCAAATTCTTTGCAGCTGTATGCTTTGTCAGGCTTCCCTGTTATCAAATATTTACAGTGTTTTTGCATGTGACTCCACGTGATTGCAAATGCACTGTGTCAATAGGAAGGCTGGCACTGCCCTTGTATTTGATATTAATATTTAGTTACTCAGATGTATCAATTACTACTACCTTCACTCTGGGACATAATTTCGTAGAAATCCATAATATTCTGTATGTAACATTTGGATCTGGTCATATATGAATCATTAAGGAAAGATAATTAAGAAAGAGTATCTAGGATCTAATAATGACTACCTGACCATAACTTATTCTTGATGAACCTCTGTAAATTTCTTGTAGTGATAGTTGTTATAACATTACCCATAGTATAAAACTACTATGATGTAAAATAACCACAATGTTAAAATTGATATGCTGGTGGTGGAGCAAGAAAATTTTTTTCTCACCCCGTAAATTTTTTTCAAGATCTCAGCTAATTTTTCCCCCTTAAAATGGGATTAAGAATCTGTAATATTTAAGATTTTTGAAGTCATAATATTTTATATTGTCAATTGAAATATTTTAAAAGATAATGTCAACTCATATATTTTATTTTGTCTGCTTTAATTTTAGTATTGTTAAACATTTTAAGAGTAATGTCATTCCAAAAATTGTAAGACATGCTTGTTGACAGTTTAGAAGTTACTGGGAGGAAAAGGGGAAGAGAGACATATAAACACACACACAGAATAGGATCGCATAAACCTTTCTATTCTGTGAATTTGTGTGTGTATGTATCCTTTGAAGCTTTTCTCTATATATCATTTCCTATCCTAGTCTACAGACGACCAGTAAGTTGGCCTACAGGAAAGACAGCATGTAGATCTAAAGCTGCTGGAGATCTGACACAGTTATTTAAAATTATCCATATGTTTGTGAACAAGTCACCCGTGAGTTCGGATTTAGATTTGATTATATGTAAAGATGATCCTGATTAATCGATTACTGGGACAACACATTACAGTGTTTAGGTGTTTATACTACAGCACCTACTCTCTCTCTGCATTGAATTTGTTATTCTCCTGTTGTACAGGTTTTAGGGAGCAAGCCAGTTCTTCCTGAGTGTGGTGATGATGATGATGAGCTGGCCGATATTGCAAACAGGAGAAGTGCTAAACTATATATGGTAAGTATTCATTTATTTATGTATTTATTTATTTTTTTTAGTTAGGTACACTCAACAGTATTCATGCATTCATTCATCCCTCATATATGAAGTTCTGGCTTCAGTTACAGAACTGCAGTTTTGTTAGTTGATTTGCAGCCAATGGATGAGTTTCCCAAAGGATGTCAATCAAGACAGCCCAGGTAATTTGAGGGAAAAAAATGGATTACAGTCCTATTTACTCAGGAAACAAGTTAAGCATGGCCTATCAACTACTCAGTGCAGGTCAAAGAAGAATTAACTGGTCTTAAATCAAACTATATTTCCTGTCTTCTTGATTTTAACAGTGAGAGTTTTAGCAGTCATATATGATTTAGTTATTCTTAGCAGAGTTCGAGAGATGGACAGTTATGTTATATTTTATATATAAATCCAAAGGAATTTGAATGCAAAACTCCTTTCTTTTGCAATGCCTTTTTCTTCCTTCCTCACCTGCAATGGCTTAACACTGACTAGGACAGTGCCAGTGCCAGAAAAATTACCTATAAACAAAATGGATTAAATATTTACTCCATTTAAATGAGTAGGAGTTTTATGATTACATTCAGTAAAGTTATGATTTTTCCTCACATCATGCTAGGCATACTGCTGTTTCCTAGAAGAGGCATGGAATTTATTCTTCGAACTAACAATACAGTATCTTACCTATACACAAGGATACACAACTATTTCTTTTTCTTTTTCTGAAAAGAACCCAAACTATTTCCAGACCTGTATTTTCTCTCTTTTTCTTTTCCACAGCTCCCCTTTCTTTCACATTCTCTCACATGAGAAAAGAAGTGAGAAAGTATTTGGAAAAGGGAGATGTTTTAAATGAAATCTAGAAAAGACTTTATCTCCCCCCTCCCAATAAAAAAAAAAAAGATTATTTTCTCCTGAAGACCGCAAGAAGAATTTTTTTTTTTGCAAGCTCTCATTAGCATTGGGATCTGGACCTTTCTCTTCAGCACTTTGTGCTCTGGCTCATGCAATGAGGTTGCCTTGTGTGACAGAAAAGAATCTTTCACTGGCATACAATGTACTTTCTTCCCTTCCCCACAGTCACTTAACAAGAAGGGTTTGGTCAACAAGTGGCAACACTCTGACAGCACTGTTACTGGATCCCCATGTGTGTGACCTTTTAGGTGCCATCTACGGTAGCTTCGAAGCTGCTGTGCAAGTGTGAGAGAGGGCGAGTCACTCCCTCCGCAGCTCCTGCATCCCAGCGACCACAGCAGGATGGAGCCGCCTCTCTCCCTCCCTGTTACGTGATTCCTCCCCTACCCGTACATGTGGCTGGGGTTTACAAGAAGCCTGTATGTGGTGATCATTATTACAAGGCCATTTTAGCCCTTGTTGTCTATGTGCTGTGTTTAGTTCCCATTAACCATTCCATTCTTGCCAAAAAATCTGGCATGTATTTATCTTTATAGCAGGGTTTTAGGGGAAAAAAAAAAAGAAAAAGAAGGCCTGCATGTATGATCAGGACCATTGTAGTAAGACAATACTAGAGAAGAGAGAAGCGCTTGCAGTGAATTTTGGAATCCTAAGAACTCTCAGAAAATTCTGTGGATATCTAATAAATTCCTCTAAGTACACGGGTCCTGCTAACAGAGCTCTGTTAGCTAAATTTAAATGTGCTGCAGTGTAACAGTGAGTGTCAAAGTCAGGAGACAAGTCTATGGTGAGCCCTCACAGTAGGCAAGTAGGCATAATATTTGATTTTTATTTGCTGTATGCTGTGGTAATTTCCATCTTGTGCTTCCGTAATGTACAATATAAGATATAATGGTGTATTTGAAATTAATATTTAATTATGAAAGGAAATAAAGACTGTTAGAGAAGTTATTACAATAGTAGTAACTTCTTTTCAGTAGTAATAACAAGTCTTTTCAGCCATGCAGGAGTGAATTTTAAAAGATTTTAAAGGTTTACATGAACTTACAGTGGTGGTAGAGGTTAAAAGCAGATTCTGCAGCAAGTCTTATATTACAGTTTCCAATTAAAGAACTGTAGGTTATAAATGTAGGTATTGCACTTGTTAATATCAGTGTAGGACTATTTTATTATAATTTCAAATGCTCTTGTTCAGCATGTACGTGTACCTTTGGCTTCAGTGCGGGTTGCTTGGTAGCAGAAGATGATGCCTAGGGACTTCACCAGTTCAGCTGAGCATATAGGAGGGGCTGAAAAAAACACGGATGTTTAACTGTGAGGTGTTCACTGAATGAGCAGTTGAATTGAAAGTGGAAGAGAAACGAATTTATTTTAAGAAGCTGTGAGAGATCCAACAAACTCACTAAAACTAACACTACATCTCCCTCTATTGGATGTAAAATGAAATGAAACAAACAAATAAAATCATTAGCCTACTTTACTTTCCAGCAGCACGCAAATTTCATACAGCCATTTATATAGAAATGGCAACTGATTTTTATAGTAATTTTGGGAGCAGAATTAATTTGGTTACAAAAGCCAGAGTTGATCTAAATTTGAAATTATTGCTTTCTTAGGTGTCAGATGCAAGTGGATCCATGAAGCTATCCGTGGTAGCAGAGGAAAACCCCTTCTCCATGGCTATGCTTTTGTCTGAGGAGTGCTTCATTTTGGACAATGGTGCTGCAAGGAAGATCTTTGTGTGGAAAGGTAAGAGATCACTTCTGTTGCAAATGCAGAAGCTACACAGACATATCTAAGGAGTTGACACAACACCCTTGGGACACTAGCAAGAATTTAATACTGGCTGGACACAGTACCCTGCTGTCGTGGTTTAGCCCCACTCGGCAACTAAGCACCACGCAGCCGCTCGCTCACCCTCCCCCTCCCCGGTGGGATGGGGGAGAGAATCGGAAGGGCAAGAGTAAGAAAACCCACGGGTTGAGATAAGAACAGTTTAATAATTGAAATAAAATAATAATAATAGTAATAATAATAATGATAATAATAATAATAATAATTGTAATGAAAAGGAGAACGAGAGAGACAAACAAAACCCAGGGAAAAGAAAACAAGTGATGCAACCGCTCACCACCCGCCGACCGACACACAGCCAGTCCCCGAGCAGCGATCGCTGCCCCCCGGCTAACTCCCCTCGGTTTATATACTGAGCATGACGTCATATGGGATGGAATAGCCCTTTGGTCGATTTGGATCAACTATCTTGCGCTGTGCCCCCTCCCAACTTCTTGTGCACCTGGCAGAGCATGGGAAGCTGAAAAAGAAAGTCCTTGACTAGTCTAAGCATTACTTAGCAACAACTAAAACATCAGTGTGTTATCAGCATTCTTCTCATGCTAAATCCAAAACACAGCACTATGCCAGCTACTAGGAAGAAAAGTAACTCTAACTCAGCTGAAACCAGGACACCTGCACACAGTTCTTCCTTGGTGTGGTCAGTGAACAAGGGTGTCTCACTTGGGTAAGGGCCTCAAGACCAAGTCTTGTCTAAGGATCCTGGCTGGTTTTGAGGTATCTGTAAGCTTGGGTGCTTAAATGCTTATCTAAGTGGCAATTACAAAGCAAAAATAAAGAATTCTACAAGTTCTGTATATTGTCTTCAAATCCCTATCTTCTGGGACAAAATCTGGACACCGAAGGTTTGATAATGGGTAGATATTATATTTTCATACATTGCTCCACAGAGATGTGAAATTGAAAGGTGAGTGTCCCAGGCATCAACTAAAAGCATAAGCTTCCAAATACTTCGATGCTTCTTTTTTTTCTTGTGAATATTTCTCTGTGGTATCATCAATGCTTGTAGGAGTGTCTGCAGTTGCTTTGACTGAACATTTCCCAGGAGAAGAATACTACTGGGGAATCAGTTCTGGACACCTTATAGCTGGATTGTTGTGGTGCTGCCATTGCATCCAGTGCTGAGTATCTCCCCTTTTTTGCCTGAGGCAGTGTATTAATTATTCTGTGCCATTTGCATTTTTTTGTACCATGTGCAATAGCAAATAATTAATCGATGCGGTTGTCAAACTGCTGAAGTCAGTCCAGGAAGCATTGTAAGCATTTTGCTTGAAAACTTCATTTGCAGTTAGGGAATTATCCTTTAAAAGAGCATTTTGGGAGCATTGTGCTCAGATGGCCTAAGGTCTACCTGACCCCCTCATTCTTGGTTTTCACTCTCTACCTGACAGCTCCTAGAAGAACCAAGCCAATATGATCAGGCATAAAATAAATAAAATACAATTTAGGCCCTTTGAATGTGGCCCTATGCGCTCCTCTGTGCATCCTCACTTTGCTACTCGTGGTAACAATAATGTGTGGAAAAAACCCATTAGTCTGTGAGTCTCACCCTTGCATTGGGAGGCTGCAGTTATCATCTCTGCTGGAAATCTTCAGACCACTAAGCTGAGGAGTGTGAATTACTTCGCTAATAGTCTCACTCAAAATGGAATACAATGAATAGCTTATCAGAGCATCTTATTAGACTAAGAGGTCTTTGGAGTACAGTCATTGACAGCCAGCTGGGACACAGACCTCATACTCAATATCATCCCACAGAGACCTTCAGAGATGTCTAACACAGCAAGGCTGAACAAGGGGCAATGGATGGGGAAGGGTGGTGGTAAATTGCACAGCCCAGCCAGACGAAATGGCAGTTTCTTTTATTCAGACTGTGGCACTGCCTGAAGAAGTGAAGGCAGTTCCGGACAGCAGCTTTATTTACCACGTTGCAGCCCAGCAAGTGAAGATTCAGAGAAAAAAGCCAGGGTGTTCTTGTACCTCAAACCAAGCAGATATTATGAACAGCATTTTTTGATAGAAACACACACACTAAGCAAGAAACAATGCTCCCTTTTTTCTTTTTTTTTTTTTTTAAATTTTATTTTATTTTAACTGTTTTCAAAGCCACTGAGGTACTGTTTTGGCCATTCAACTTTGTGTGACTCTTATTGCTCATGCTATGTCCAGCATTTGTGTTTGTTCAAGACTGAGGCAAGAGCAATGTCGAAGAGAACCTAGCTCAAGGACGTATTGCTTTTGCAGGATCTGTGAGCTCATTGCCCTTTCCCCTGTATTGTCATCCTTATGTTTTAACCAGGCAAAGATGCCAACCCACAAGAGAGAAAAGCTGCCATGAAGAATGCTGAACAATTCATACAGCAGATGAATTATCCTGCCAACACACAGGTGCGATCTATTTATGAGATAATACCAGAAGAGCATAAGCTTTGTTAAAGACTTTGTTTTTAAATCAGCAAAAACATATTTTTAAGGGCTTATAAAACATAAGGGCAATGTTTCACTAACAGATAATTCAGAAAAGTTTCTGTTTGAGTAACTGTGTCAGTTTTGTTTTCCTTCCATTTCACGTGTCTTGCTTCATTCCAGATTCAAGTCCTTCCCGAAGGAGGTGAAACGCCAATTTTCAAACAATTTTTCAAAGACTGGAAGGATAAAGATCAAAGTGATGGCTTTGGCAAAATATATGTCACAGAGAGAGTGGCTAAAATTGAGCAGATTGAATTTGATGCTACCAAGTTACATGAGTCTCCACGAATGGCTGCCCAGCATAACATGGTAGATGATGGTTCAGGGAAAGTAGAGGTAATTTTTGTGTTGTATTAAATTGTATTCTACCTACCTAGCTTATTCTGTTACAGGATAAGCTGCTACTCTATGTTTTGCCATTTACACTGTTGTATAGAGTAACACTACATTAGTGGCAGTGTTACTTCTACCATCAGAAAAGGTACTTTGAAGTATAGAGTGAATCTCTCTGTCGGCTGTATGCTGGGTCATGCTTTTTTGGTGCTTATGAAAGATGTTGTACCAGTCATCAACAAAAATCGAATAGCAGAAACATTTCCCCTTTTACACAATACTTCTTAAAGATATACTTTAAATATGATCCTTAGCCTAAAGAAAAACATCTATCTCACATCAGCTTGAAATCTGGAAGGGAAAACTTGCCCTTGGAGTCAGAAATACATTCCATGTCTTTATGTATGCATCCATTCTGCTTTCTAGAGGAACCTTCTTTGTCCCCCGTGTGTCTCTCAGGTAGCCTGGATTTAGAGAGAAAAAGATGACTGACTGTACAGTCTTTCTAGATCTATCCATATCCCACTGCAGGAATATCTTTGGACTACACAGGGCTGGTTTGGCATTGTACCAACACAGCCTGTTGAATACAGGTCTGCATGTTGGGATTCTGGAAGAAAAAGATAAATACCTACAGTCTCATTGGTATATTTTCTAGGTTTCTGACCTCATACTTGGGATGGTCTATAGGCTTGAGCCAAAGCTCAGATCTGAAGCATTTTTGCTGTATAATTTTAGCAGTATGTTTTTGGAGAGCAGTTGTTAACTGAACTGGGCTGTAGTGAATCAAATAGGAAGAAATCTGCCTAACCGTGTGTTATCTGACTACAGTGTGCCTCTCCCAAATGATATGATAGTTCTATGATGAATCATAATGTTGTGCCATTCATGTCATATCATCATCTTAAGATGTTAAGAAAGTAAGTTCAGCATAGCATTATGAGGTGATCATGTGGCATTAAAGCATCAAGACAAAGAAAAGTGTACTGCAATGGCTTGTTGATGGTCATTGTTCATTCATTCAGTGGGTGTAGGGTGTATCTATCTACTTGCTGTTATTCCATAACACTTTGGAACAAAACCAAAGGTTACTCAAGGGATGACACAATCAATTGCTTCTTGAGGAGTCTCAGGATGAAGTTCAGCATTCTCCAGTGATTTCTCTGTTTCCCCAGATCTGGCGTGTGGAAAGCAGCGGCAGAGTTCCTGTGGAACCTGAGACGTATGGACAGTTCTATGGTGGTGACTGCTACATTATCCTCTACACTTACCCTAAAGGGCAGATCATCTACACATGGTATGTTTGGTCGGCTTTGCACAGACCTCCAGCATGTGGATATTATTTTATGTCCTTCTGAGTAAATGCAAGGTTGTTTACTGTGTGTTTGTCATGCAGTATAAGCTCTGGATTATTTTGAAACTGGACTTAACCCTTGTCTTTCTCCTTGTCTTCCTCAGGCAAGGAGCCCATACTACAAAAGATGAACTGACTGCGTCTGCATTTCTGACTGTTCAGCTGGATCAGTCATTGAACGGTCAGGCTGTGCAGGTCAGTGTCTTTTGGATAAAATTCAACAGAGCATGCAATATGCAAATGTCAATGAGAACTGAAAGGAGGAGGTAGCATTTGAAGACTGGAAATATCAACTGCTCATGGTCTGTATCGAGCCAAGCACCATGGGCTCCTTTTAAAGTCACTGGAGATTTCCCATTTGAATCATCCTTTCAGAATGTAGATGTCCAAAAGAACACAGATATAACACAGCCTAAAACTGCCTTTTCTTTCCTTTGACTTTCACTGTCTAAAAATTAGGTTTTAGTCCTGCCTAGCCTTACAAACTCTGTACATGGTCAGTGGAGACTGAAGGATAAGATCCTCCCAGGGCTACTCACTCTGAAGCAGGTGTCTGACAGGGCGATAGCCCTGTGTGAGCTCCCCTGTCTCCTTTTGATTATGTAGGAAGCTGTGATATTTAGCCCAGACAAGATACCTGACTTTTAGAGGGCCAAAACTGGGAGACATGAAAGCCACATGACAGCCAGAAGGGGAGAGCCTGCAGGAATGTGCTGCATGGTCTGGGTTGTCCCTGCCATAGTGAAGAATATAACTTGGGTTTTCCCATCCCATAGTGCTTGCAGCTCCGTGAAAGCAGGATACACATCCTCACTTGCAGAAATGGGGTGTGCAAGGCAAGGCGCAGGACATTGGCAGCTAAAAGGTGCGATGAGATGAGCTAGTCCGCGCATGACTAGAATGTGTGCTCTCTTTTCATCACTAGTGAGGAGTGGTGGGTAGGTGGAGAAGTGAGAGGTCTCTTTTCACAGAAAGGCTAGAGCTGGAAGATGACTAGGGACAGGCAGAGATTTTCTAGGCAGTAGGAGATAATTCTGTGCTTCCCATTTCTTAATTACCAAAGTAAAGGGCTTCCCCCACCCACCAAGGTACAGTTAATTTAGATGTCAGACTATACTTTAGCTTTTAATCAGTTATGATTTATGATTGAAGTTATATTAAGGAAGGATTAGAATATTTCCAGGTAATTACTCCTTGAAGTATTCCTAACACTTGTTCTATATTTGGACAGAGTTCAGCACAATATGGTCCTGCTTCATAACTGAGGCCAATACTAATACTACAGTAGTAATAATATTACTACTAACAGCTGCAATAATAATGTGCTTAAAAAGCCTTTTTATTAAAGCTGAAGGAGCTCCATCTCACTGCAATGGGCATGATACTTAAAAGTACTTTTAGCCTGCAATGAATTTAGGAATATATATATATAAATGCATATATATGTCTGTGTATATATAAACACACATATGTATATATGCATGTGTGCATTTGTATGCATGTAGATGGCTACATAGAATATATTACCTGTACTTAACATCTGCATTAGCATTATTTGAAAGGCTTAAATGTACTGGTTTGGGTCACTAGATGGCACTACAGTACAAATGACTTTTTAAAAGTCGTTCCCCTATTTGTTTTGCAGGACTGTTTCCCTCAGCAGGTTTTTTTTTTTCTGGTTTGTTTTGGGTTTGGTGTTTTGGTTTTTTTTTTGCATTTGTAAGATCCTGCTGCAGTTTGGCACCTACAAGTATGTGTGTCCTAGAGTATCCTTATCAGGCCACTCTACCAGTCTATCCAGCTGTGAGATAAGTAAAAGCACCTGCTCCAGCTGCCCAGCACGACCACCGCCGCCCCAGCCGCACCAGCTGCCCCGCAGCCTGCCCCGCACCCCAGGCACCCCGGCTGCAGCTGCGCCGACACTCACCGGGCAGGGCTAAAGGGCTGGGGCTCTCCACTTCTCCTCCTCTGCTGGCTACGCAGCATGCCTCATTCCCTTTTTCCCGCTTTCTTCCCAGCAGTGATAGTCACAGCCCTCCACCTTGGTGGCTGGTACTGTTATAAAGGAAGAACAAACAGTTATATACAAATAACTTTTATCAAACATTAACGTAAAAATAGTCGTTCTTCATAGCTCAGTGTTTGTCTGAGATTGCAATAGTATCTTTTGCATCTGTAATGGAAGTTCATTTTTGTCATCCCTGTTATCCTCTGCAAGATAGATTTATGCTCATCTTTTTCATCCTCTTGCAGGTAAAATACACACAGAAATAATGAACAGGATGAATAACCATTATCTTCTCCTTAAATACAGGGCACCTAAACTTCCAAGATAGTTTTTCAGGGGAGTTAAGTCACTCCATAAAACTCTATGAAATGACAGTTCTTTTGAAAAAGAGTAATTTTCTTATTACAGTAGATAGCAGCCATTTTAATCAGCTAAACAGTATGTTACAAGTTTGAATCTTGTCTTTGTGTCAGCATGATTGACAAAAAAATCTCACAAATACTCTAACTTTAATGTGTCTGGAACTATATTTTTAGATGTTTTCAGCTTGCCACTTCTTATTCTTGCTAACATACTTAGCATTATTGGCTAACATCCCCTAAGACCAAAAATAACTACTTGTATCCTTTTGTTTCTTTTATTGCATTTCTTTACATATGTACAGATCCGAGTCAGCCAAGGCAAAGAGCCTGCACATTTACTGAGCTTGTTCAAAAACAAACCGCTTATTGTCTACAAGGATGGGACATCCAAGAAGGAAGGTCAGAAGCCTGCTCCTCCCAAGCAACTCTTCCAAATCCGCAGGAACCTGGCAGCCATTACCAGGATTGCGGAGGTAAGGTCACCTGCTAAGTAAACCAACTATTCCCCATGGGAATTGGTGTAGCTGCCACGAGCCTCTCCGACTGATCTTGTTGGGTAGTCACATCTTGTAGGAATGCAGAACTCCAAATCAAATCCGCTGCTCTATGTGACCAACCCATCTAATAAATCACAGAGAATATGCCGCAACTGGCTGCAACCAATCTACATCTTTCAGAGGATACTGTAAGAAAACGTGTAGTGAACAGTCAGCTGACAAAGAATAGACAAGAAATCAGCAACGCTTATGAGATAGTTCTTTCCTACTGCCAAATAGTCCTAACTTTTGCCCTTCAAGTCAGCTCCCTGTCTCAAGTTAAGTTCTCTAATTTATGTCAGTATAAATCCAGGGAAAAATTGAAGAAAAAAGCATAGCTGATTAGCATCTATCTACACGTTTTATATAAACATGCAAAATAGTAATCACATTGTTTGAAAATATGAAGAATAAACCAATTTCTTTCTTGATCTAGGTTGACGTTGATGCAATATCACTAAACTCTAATGACGTCTTTGTTCTGAAACTGCCAAACAACTCTGGCTACACCTGGGTAGGAAAAGGAGCAAACAAAGAAGAGGAACAAGGAGCTCAGTACATTGCCAGCATTCTTAAATGCCAGACTGCTAAGATTAATGAAGGCCAGGAACCAGGTTAATATGGGGTCACGTGGTTGCTAATAGGCAGCTGAGATACACAGCACTGTATGGAAATACAGCCTAAATGTTTTTTGCAATCATATATTTTGTAGGCAGAAGCATATGCTCACTCTCTCCCTTTGAAAATCCAACCTGCCATTTTACCATGGAGATCTATCCAGAACTGGCTGATGCACAAGTGGTGCGATGCCCTGGAAGTCTGTAGGACAGTAGCAGGAGCTGCAGAGGAATGTGGTCCTTTCTTTACCCTGAGTGCCTAGGAGGGGAGAGAGACATAGCGCATTGCTCATTCTAGGTCTGCAAATGATATCTTTATTGTTGACAAACTGCAGGAAGAACTGTAAGAAAATGCACATGCACCCATCTTTGAGACAGAAAAGAAGATATTGTTTGGGGATTCTTGAAACAGTATATAACAAGCTAAACATCAAATGTTAAATCCACTGCTGAATATATTATATATTGTGTATTTCAGAGGAATTCTGGAAAGCACTTGGAGGTAAAAAAAAATATCAGACTTCATCGCAACTCTTGACAAAGGCTGAAGATCATCCCCCTCGCCTGTATGGTTGTTCTAATAAGACCGGCAGATTTATTGTGAGTATACGAGGGATACTTTCCTCTCTGTTTAATTACATATTTTCTGGTATATTTTGCCTTGGGAATCATCAGACATTAAATGAATTTGGGGATCTGGCTTAATTAGCCGTGCTTGGCAAGAGCTAGACAGTTGAGGTTTGGTGCTTTAAATCAATGCAAATGCAAAAGACAGACAGAAGAATTAATACTGCAGACATTTGCACACAGAGCCTGCTCCAGCCTGAGACTAGAGGCTTGCAGATGCAAAAAGATAAGGTGTTTGCCCAGTCAAAAGCAATTGTGTTCTTGCAGAGCATTGCCAGACTGCTATCATTTCGCTGAGAAAGTGCAGGTCAGTGCCTTGCCCCTTACGTGTTTGATAGTGGTGGTGAGGAAAAGAAATGTCGCTTGTCAAAAGTCCCTCACAGTCTGAAATTTTCCATAGAGATTGAAGACATGTAATTATGCCTCTAAGGTATGGGCCTGTGCTCAAGGAGGTAGGAAGTCCTATTTCCTTAGCAGAAATACCCAGAGCTGTGTGCTGGGTATTAAGCCTGTGATTCAGGCTTAATTACTTAACGTATTCTGGGAGGGCAACGCTGTGTCACCATTTGGCAAGGATGCGCTAATTTTTAGCTAGGGGACATAGTTGGCTACCATCTCTGCAGTCTCCTTAAGGCACAGCCCATTCATTTGGAGAGGGATAAAACAAATAGGATCCTTTAATAAGGACTTTAAAATCTTATGAGAGCAGTAAAGTGTATTCTTCTGACAAGCTTCTAAAACACTCCTGTGAAATACAGTAACAGGAACGAACATCTCTATACTAGTCTGCTGGGAGCTATGCACTTGCTTGGTTTTTGTTTTAAATTCCCTCCAAATTCTGTGAAATCCCCTCTTTCCTGTAGCATTTCTCTAGTAACAGAATCACCACTGTTAGAGCTCACCAGAAGGGGTAGGTCAGATCACTCTGATCTCCTGGCCACCATAACACAGGATGGGGAAAAGGAATGTCTTTTGCACCATCTGCTTACCATCCCTTTAGCACTCCTACATGACCAAGCATAGCCAAACCCTTGACAGTCCTTTAAAAGTAGAGGGCTGACCACTAGCTACATTATTCTCTCTCCTTCTCATACAGAATAACAATAAACTGCTTTCCTATTGGCCTGCACATCCTTGGAAGAAGCAAGCAGTCTGCCTTTCCTTTGGGGACTAATCCTCGATGGCTTAGTCAACTGTAACGTCCATTGTCGAGTGACTGGAAAGCTTGCTTGGGAGTGTATTTCATCACTGAGCTCACCCACTGCAAATCAAAGCAGTTTCTTTTCCTTATTAATGAATGTAAGCTGCACGAATATATCAGCTAATATCAGCTGATTGATTTAGTTTGCTTGGTACAAGGTGCTCTATGGAAATTTCCCTGTCCCCTTCTTCCAGCAGGCCTTGGTCCCAACTAAACAATAGTCACAATTGCAATGTAAATGTCTGCCTCTCCTGAGGATATCCTATCAATTCTGACAAACTGAGAGCTGATTTTATAGGACATGCAATTATGTGATTTGTTTCCTTTCAGTGAAACACCCTTGACACATTCATCAAATCAGTTTAGGGCTTGACCCTTTAGGAGCAAAAAGAGTTACACAAGCTTCTGGACTTATCCTTTTAAAAATACCTTTGGTCTGTGCAAAAATCAGAATATCTTGATAAATCATTAAAAACCAAAATAACCCAAAACATAATATCCTTTTTAGATTGAGGAGGTCCCAGGAGAATTCACTCAGGACGATTTGGCTGAAGATGATGTCATGTTGCTGGATGCTTGGGAACAGGTAAGCTGTGTACTTGACCACTGCTTTTTTGTGGTAACATGGATAATTTATTCTTTGTGGTAACATGGATAATTTATTCTTAACCACTTAGATCATAAGATGGGAGGAAAAATCATCTTTGTGAGAATGGAAGAAGTTTTGTTTTCTTTAAATTATACCAGAGGGAGCTATATTTTGTGCTATATGATGTGCT